>JALMQS010000094.1:29276-56656 GCA_024734495.1 Forficula auricularia | reverse complement strand
TGAAAAACATTCGTTCTAATTGAAGTTACTAATATATCTCGAATCATTTAATAAATAAATTGATGATATTTAACTTGAAGCTTAGATCTCACTACGCAAACGGATTTTAATGTCAATTGTCTTTTACACAAGTGTTTTTGTTGAGATAAATTTATACAATAAAGATTCATAATTATAAGCCCAAAACTTTTTGCTGTTTATGTACCGATTCTAGCCAATCCCGTGCTCGTTTGACAAATCTGACACCATTGTAAGAGATTGAATATTTTTAGATTAAAATGACAGACAACAAAACAAATAAATAATATATATATATATATATATACAGATATATCATCTCGATATATGTGTGTATGTTTATTTGCATCAAGCAGAGGACAACCTCTTTGTTTCTCTTTGTGAATCAACAACTCTGCTACTCTCGGCAAAACAAAAACTTTTCAATTAAAATAAATTTTAAAGATCGATTTATTTCTATAAAAAACGTTTTATTTTTTAATAAATGTAATCAACGCCTATGTTTCACCTTATGAAAATTATAATTTTGAAAAAATCTAGCGCATGCGCGATTTATACATCTTTCGCTGGTTAAATGTTGCCAAATTGTTTTTATAGTAAATTTTTTTATACATTTCTCATTATTTATTCATTATTATTTCAGAAACTGTGTTGTAACTATGAATTAAAATTGTCTTAAAATATGTATTGGTTATTGTTTAATGTTGGTTTAGTTTTTTATAAAAATGGTAAGAAGGGTTTCTTAATTATAATTAAATATGTATGTAAATTTTCCGATATCCCGTATAGTGCAATGTATAAAAGTCTGAAAAACTCTATTTTTGAAATTTAATATCTCCGGAACTATATTGTTCATAAATTTCGTTTTGCCACCAATCGATGCAGAAGTATTTAAATAATAATCTGTCTAAATTTCAAAAAAATCCTAAGAAAACCCATTTGGCGGAACAACTACCTTAAATAAAATTAATAATTCATGATTCTCTAGAAGAGAGGAAAAAGATGGATGCAAAAGTATAGTTAACTTTATCGGAATAAAAGATTATTTCTATGTTTTACTTATTTATATATATATATTTTTTTTTTTCATGAAAATACTTTTACATTCTTTGAGTAACAAATACATGTTTGGTTAATACTTGATGATAATAATTTATACATTAATACTGTACTGATTATGCAACAGTTTTGAAATACTCTTTGCTCTCATCAGGATTAGGCTTCATTGTTTTTGAACCGGGTTTCCATCCAGCAGGGCAAACTAGACAACAAAACAAAACAAAATTAGAAAAAAAGAGGAAAACAACATTTCAAATTGTTATTATGCTATTGCTATTTCTTTACCTTCTCCATATTTGTCGGTATATTGGAAAGCTTGAACCAAACGTAAAGCCTCATCGACGTTACGGCCAACAGGCAGATCATTAATCGTAATTTGTCTTAAATTTTGTTTGCCATCAATGATAAATAATCCACGGAATGGGATTCCAGTTGCCTCATTATAAACACCATAATCTCTAGCAATTTTGCCATTTTTATCAGCTAGAAGTGGAATGTTCATTTCACCAAGACCGCCTTGTTTGCGTGGGGTATTGATCCAAGCCAGATGGCTGAAGTGGCTGTCGCAAGAAGCAGCAATCAATTCGCAACCGATTTTGCGGAATTCCTCAGCTCGTTCCGAAAAGGCGATGATTTCAGTCGGGCAAACAAAAGTGCTGAAGATAAAAGAGAATACAATTAAATAGAAAGAAAATGTAATGAGAAAATGAGATTGTACTCTGCTTGATAGAAATTAACATTTTATATAATTATAATTGAATGTAATGGAAGGCAGCCCAGGGGTAATGATGAAAGAAAAAAATTAACACATATAAAATAAGGTGTAATTTATTGGAATCCTTCCTCCTTTCTTTTCAAACCGACGTTTCGGAGGATTCTTCCCTCCTTCAGGGTTTTCAAGGGGTCAATGAAGGAAACAAATAAAATGCTTCCTTCACTCTCTCCACAGCAGTGTTTAAAACTTATAATTCTTAATTATATATATATATAGATAGAAAGAAGAAGAAAAAAATGTCTTTCTATGCCTCTACTGCAAGAAAAAGTTTTAAACACTGCTGTGGAGAAGAAAAGCATATTTGTTTCTATTGACCCCTTGAAACCAAGAAGGAGGGAATAATCTCCGAAACGTCGGTTTAAAGAAAGGAGGAAGGATTCCAATAAATTACACACTTATTTGGATATGTGTTAATTTTCTTCTCCTGCCCCCGGGCTGCCTTCCATTACATTCAATTAAAAATTCTACCAGTCCGTCTCTCTTCAGAAAATTTCGTTGCAAATAAAATTATATAATTATTTGCATTCATTTATGTCCATCGATTAAATTAATAAAGTTGTTGTAAGGAAATAAGGACAATAGCTTATGCAAATAATTTTATTTTTTGCCAACGACTTCCTCGGGAGCTCAAATAAATTAACACCTTGCATATTTGTCATTTTATCAATATTCTTTCTTAGCAAACATATCATCAGGCAGCAGGAAAATATTTTCTTAAAAAAAAAAAAATATTTTCAATCTTTTTTTGATAACTGGCCTGATATGTTTGCTAGAAAATATTGATAAAATGCAATCTACGAAATTTGTTTGGGCCTGAACGTGCATCAAAAAATAAAAATTATTTTGCATAAGCGTCATATTTCGCTGGCAACTATTAATTTTTATATAATGTATAAAGGGCTTATTGTAATAAAATGACAGGCCACATGATTTTTAGTAAAACAATCTACTTCATTCTTTGCCTTTTATCTAACCATAGCTGCTTTGCACACATTAAAAATAGTTTCTACCAAAAATCTGTAGTAATTAATTTTATAGATTTTTTTCAAAACTTATGATAGTTGTTTCGCGACAATCCACAGAAAAAGTTTTAGCCTCGTAACCACTCTATACATATGAACGGTGCTAAAATTTTAGGTTATGTTTTTTAACGTGACTGTACTTCTCACGCTACCTATATCCTCTTTATGAATGGATCGTTTTCAAGCCATTGTTCTTATATCCCCTCCACTATAAATAATCGCCCAAATATGTTTTTTTTTTCATTTTTTATCAAAACTACGAGGTAAATAATTTCAATTTTTTTTTTTAAGTTACTCCGAATATATTATTCTAACAAATATTAGTTTTTTACATCAAGATGTTGAAAGTCCTTCAATGAAAAAAATTAAATAATGATCTTTTTCCCACACTTTCCCAATCTACCATATGTAAAAAATTTCATTTTTAATTGCAATTATTTCATGTTTGGTGTGGTAAATCGTCTTCAAATTTTAACAGTGTGTTTATTATGCTTTTAATGACTTATACTCCAAGTTTTGAAGACTTCTTGAATTTTTGCATTTGTGAAAGAACTACCTTAAGCTTCTTATCCTAGGTTTTAATTTTTGTGGCTTATCATGTTATTGCGATAAACCCTTTATATAATGAATATAAACATGTATATATATAATTTATTTTAGTTTCAAAGGTTTGGCCTTCATGAACATCAATCTTTTTAATTATACTAATTTGATCTGTTATTTCTCATGGTTAATATCCCATTGGATATGGCTAAATTAGTTTATGTTTGAAATAGCAAGCTCACAAAACAAAACGAGACTTGCTAATACAACAAAAACGAATTTATGGTACCTATATCCAATCGGGTAGGTATTTGAATCCATGATAAATAATAGATAAAATATTTATCATTTAAAAGACTAATGATCAAGGTTAAACTATTGAAACTATTGTTTCTAACAAATAAATTGTTATTTATACATGTTATTATTCATTATATATATATGTGTATATGTTTGATAGTTTTAAGGAATTTGGTGTTGGTGTTTCTGTTTCTCCTGAAGATGGGTTAGTCACCCGAAATATATATATCGAGATTAAAGATTCTCCAAAAATAAATTCGTTTTATTTTTTTATATCTTAATGTGAAACCTACCAAGTATTTTTTATCCAATAAATGTATATGTTTATTTGCATCAAGCAGAGGACAACCTCATTGATTTTTCCTTATGAATCAAAACAACTCTGCTATTTTCGTCAAAACAAAATATTTTCAATTAAGAAAAAAAATAGAAAAAACCCGAAGTGCAATTATGCAGATTAAATGGGTAGGTACTGAGAAAAATTTATTTTCCTTTTTTAATTTATTCTTATAACTTCTTTGAAATTTGCACGTTTCACACTTTAGCTAGGGTTATAGGGGCAAGATCACATTTATAAGAAAATATTTTTTGAATTATATAATATCATAAAAGACGAAGTGATATCTTGTTAATATTTACATTATATTTTTTAAACTTATACATTATGTATATATTTTTTAAATAAATACAAACGTTTATAGAACAATCTAGAAATGTTTATTGAAAATCCACGTTTATGGAGAAATTCTCCCTTTATCAATGGAATTTTGAAAATTTGAGAAAAAAGTTGCTTTAAGATCAAGCAACTTTTTCTTTTTTTATTTTAATTTTCAACATTCCTTTGCAAAAGAAGAATTTGTTGGGAAACGTCTAGATTTTTAATATAGGTTCCTAGATCATAATAAAAGATTTGTATTTATTTATATAAACCTAAATATTAAACAATCAATAATTTTTTACTTTACCATCAGGGTATGGTCAAGCATTGTAATCGTGCATGAAAAAAGTGTTTTTTTCCTTCTTTTTTCAAAATATCTCAAAAACGGCTGAAATTATTTTGATTAAAAAAATTGAGCGAAACCATGGCATTTCGGTCTACAAAAAAGCCCTAATAAGTGAACATCGAAAAAATTATATTTTTCGAGATAATAATTGTTTTTGTCAAAATGTCTGTTAGTTAGTAGCCTGTGCGTTACCAAATTTTTGTGGACGAGCTAGCTCAAAAACTAGTGTGAATATCGAAACCAAATTTCACACGTAGTTTTGGTCCATTGAGATTAAGAGCTGATTAGATTTTGGTGCATATCGACCCAAAATTAAGGGGTGTGGAGGGGGGTTAAAAATTAAAAATCTAGGCCATTTGAGCAAACTCAACCAAATTTTGTATACACAACCAATGGGACCCCAGAAATCTAAAAATGCAAAAACTAACAGCCCAAAATGGGGTGGGGTGGTGGGGTCAAAAAATGAAAATCTTAGCCATTTACCAAACTCAACGAAATTTTGTATACATAATCATTGGGACCCCAAAAGTCTAAAAATACAAAAATTAACCGCCAAAAATGGGGGGGGGGGTCAAAAAATGAAAATCTAGGCTCTTGTACCAAACTCAACCAAATTTTGTATACATAATCAGTGGGCCCACAGTAATCTAAAAATGCAAAAACTAACCCCCCTACCCTACATGATTATAAATAATTTTATTAAATATTAAATATAAGGAGAGGGGCCAGGTTGTATGGTAAAGTCAAGTGGATGGCCACATCAGAACACGTCAGCTTTTTTTCAATAGATTTTTTAAAGTTTAAATTTTATTTTCCTT
Source organism: Forficula auricularia (assembly GCA_024734495.1). Classification (NCBI taxonomy): domain Eukaryota; kingdom Metazoa; phylum Arthropoda; class Insecta; order Dermaptera; family Forficulidae; genus Forficula; species Forficula auricularia. Next base: position 51,117 of record JALMQS010000094.1, on the reverse strand, counting down.
AATTTATAAACTCTTTGAAATGATGAAATATTATATTGTGATACTAAATACTTGTTTTTAGAATTTCAAGAAATTCGGCTCAATATAAGTAGGCCGAAATCGGATTATAATAATGTACCGAGAGAGAATCAAGTTAAAGAAAAATGTGTAAAAAGAAAATGCAAAATTCGAGCAAATTATTCAAAGACGTACATTTATTATCCAAATAAAAAATTATATAAATGAGGTAATTAATATAAGAAAAAAAAATGTTTAAAATAAATAAAAAATTGGAGAAAAAGTCTTGACATTTTCAAGACTCGATACGCCGTTTGAGGTTTCGGTGAATTAACAATTTCTCTCTACTAGTCAGAAACTTGCTAAACTTGTATTTGGCAAACTTGCAATACCTTAGCTGTATCCGCGCTTTTTTTGCCCATTTTACCCGATTAGATTCTAATGAAAGAATTTGCCTATTTGCAGATTTATTAAATAACAAAAAAATTGAATACTTAGTTATTAATATTATATTATAAATACATCGCCCCCTAAATCTCAATAAAATAATTCGAAAATTTATATTTTCTACATTTTTGAACCAGAAGTTCTTAAAGTGAAAAAGCCCAAAATATAAACAGTTCTCACTTTGGAAATAGAAACAGTTTAGCTAATCAAGAACGAACTTTCTATGACTTTTCGTTTTTAAGTTATCATGGAAATCTGAATCCAGACAGACAGACAAATTATTTTTCTCCACGATTCATACATTTTGCAACACAATGAGAATAAAAAAAATTTGGAAATACAAACAGTTTAGCTCAAGAACGAACTTTCAACTTTTCGTTTTTTTTTAAGTTATCATGGAAATCTGAATCCAGACAGACAGACAAATTATTTTTCTCCACGATTCATACATTTTGCAACACAATGAGCAAAAAATTTTTTTGCGTGAATATCAGGCTTCGTCTGCCTGCAGGGCGTTCCGAGTAAAAATAATACAATTCGTTTGTAATTTGATCGCAAAGATTTCATTGTTATATCAATTCAACTTACAAATCGAGAGGATAGAAAAAGAGAATTAAATATTTTCCTTTGTAGTCGTTAATATTAATATCTTTAAATTGTCCTTGAACGACAGCAGTTCCAGCAAATGGTGGAGCAGTCTCTTGCAGTTGGGGTGCCATTTTCTCTAGAAAAACAAAAATGAAAACATTAGCTATTTATTTATTACGAGCAGTACCTGGCGTGCCTACGGCACGCCAGAGCCCTCCGGGCTGGTAGCCCTGTCGGGCAGCGTCTCGAGATGTGATTATTAGCTGTCCCTAATTATATGTTTTGAAAAAAATATTTTTTTGAATAATGAATATTGATCAAAGAAAGATGAAAAAATATCATGAAATGCTTTATAAATACTTTATTAGAGCATGCAACCATTTCTCTCGAAGTTCCCGATGGGTTGGAAACCTATTTCTTTTTTAATAATACATTTCAATATTTAAATTTATCTAAAAAGTGTCTCTAAATTAATTATATATAATAATTTTAAAATTAATTTATCTACTAAAATTTCAAATGACCCGCGCAGTAATAAATTAAGAATTAATCTCATTATCCCATATTAAATCATATCTCATTAAAACTTTTATTATAAATTAAAAATATATACCTAATATATAGTATATATATTTTAAAATTAATTTGTCTACTAAAATTTTAAGAATTTATATTTTTCTTAAATTCCAAAAAAAAAAATAATTTTCGCGGTATGAATTATTTCCAAAAAATTAAATATATATTAATATATAATATATTTAAAATTAATAAAATTACCCGGTAGTCGAAAAAAAATTTAGATTTTATTTTGACTAAAATATAAAATTTTAACACATAAATTAATTATTTTAATTTAGATGTTAGCTATCATCATTTTTAATGAATTAATTTATTTAATAAATATAATAAATAAATGTCTTCTGACTTTTTATTTATTTTTAAGTAAAGCGGACTGATATTTTCGATCATTTAGATTTGAATATTCAAAATCCTGGGTCAGAAAGTTTTTTTTAACGTTACCTACGATAATTTATCTATATAAATAAAAGTTTTTTTTTCTATTTTCTCATCATAGGATTTGGCTAGCTTAATTGAAATATATGCTTTCAGCCAACATTGCCTATTCATTACGTGTTAAAAGTCCCATTTTTAATAATTAATTAGACGAAAATCCTTGGTCAGATCTTTTTCAAAAAATTATTTTATACGTATTTCTTATCGATTAATAACATTATAAAAATTCAGATTTTTAATCCAACATTGCCTTAATGTTCGAGCAACCTTAACACCAAAAAATATAAATAGCATAAAAAATCTCAGGATTGGATGAAGGCAGTCTAGAAATAAATAAGAGACCACGTCCAACAAATAATAGTTATTTACTGAACTCCCTTCGTCCAATCATGGGGTACCTACTAATAATTATCAGTCCGTCTCCAAAGAAAAAAAACAGCAAAATAAAATTTGATTTTTTTAAACATAACTTACACTTAATATGTATTATAGGAGGAATGAACCGCGACCTAAAATAGTGTACACCTACTTCCACTTCCACTTTCATTTCCGAGTAGAAGACAATAGATTATCTAATGAATTCCAAAATAATTCCAAATAATTCAAAAGACGGTGTACACCTAATTCCAATCGCGGTTCACCCCTCGGTATTATAGTAGATTTAATGCTTCGGTGAATAAGTTGTTAATCAAAAGAGTAGTTTTGGTTGCATATAGAGAGAGATAAGATATTCTCAATAAAATGTCTAATATCTAGGTGCTTTTTTATATATAACTTTTTTTTGATAAAGCTAATTGATAATATAATGTTTATATTAGTAATATATAAATAAATATAAATTTTTCATAAAAAACAATCTTCAAACGTTTATTATAATGTGACAAATCAGAGGAAAAAAGGAACAATTAAACACCGTGTTAAAACATGCGACCAATTGAAACGTTTCGCCAATTTATTGTGGCTTCATCAGGTTCTATAAAACTTTGATTAATTTGAGTAATTATATTATATTATGTCGGGGTCGATTTTGATGATTGTGAATGATTCATTTGTATTTATTTTTTGTATAGACCCTGATGAAGCCACAATAAATTGGCGAAACGTTGTAATTGGTCGCAATTGGTAACACGGTGTTTAATTGTTACTTTTTTCCTCTGATTTGTCACATCTAATTCTGATAATGGAACTGAATAATAATAATGTTTATTATAATCCCAAACGTTTCGGTAAATTTCTTCCTTCATCAATGGAATTTAATTACTTAAATCTCAAAAAAAGTTGCTTTATGTCGTGAATATAAAGCAACACTTAATTATATTCCTTTATATTCATTACATTAGGCAACTTTTTTTTGAGATTTAATTAAATTCCATTAATAAAGGGAAATATTCTCCCGAAACGTTTGAAGATGGTTTTTTTTGTAATAACGGTCAAAAAGATTATAGTCTATAAGCTTTATATAAATAAAAATGGCTAATTATGTAAATGGAAAATTGATTATAATAAAAAAGCACTTATTATTATTATTAGTAGTAGTAGGAGTTTTTGTATTATTATATAATAAAAAAAAACAATTAATAACACATTTTCAGTTTATATTTGTAAGAATTTTTTTTCTATGTGCAATTTTGTGGTGCCATTTTCTCCTAATGAACTAAGTATGCGCTTAAGTTGTTTCGCGACAATACTAGCAAAAAGTTAATGCTAGAGTATATAGAACAGACAATAAGGATTCATAATTAGTTAATTTAGTTAACTTTAATTCAAAAAAGACTCAATGTTGTCTAATTTCTAGGCGCGAAAATAGAGATTTCCCTGATATTCACTTCGATTCGAATACCCTGAAAATGTGTGACAGCCTATCCATGTTGGGCGTCTCTGTCGCATCTGACCTGTCTTGGAATGAACACATCTCCTCTGTGGCGAAATCTGCAGCAAGGAAGATTGGCTTCTTATTCAGGTCCAAGCGATTTTACAAACCCCCACAACTTCTCACCATCTACAAGGCCCAAATCCGCCCCTGTCTCGAATACGGCTCTCATCTGTGGAGAGGAGCCTCAAAATATTCTCTTGCTACCCTTGATGCAATTCAGAAACGAGCCGTCAGGCTAATTGACGATTCTACCCTCACCGACTCCCTCGACTCGCTAGCTCATCGAAGAGATGTCTCTGCCCTTTCCCTTTTCTATAGATACTATCACGGCAGGTGCTCTGATGAGATAAAATCAATAATTCCCCCAAAGCATGCTTTGCACGCAGCACACGTTTTGCCGACTCCCAACACTCTTTCGCGGTCAAATTAGAAAAGTGCCGGACCACTTCATTCGCGAATACATATATCCCCATGACTTCAAGGAACTGGAACTCTCTCCCAGCCTCTATCTTTCCCAGCACCTATGATCTATGATCTTCAAACCTTCAAAACCAGGGTGCATAGACACCTACGTCTACACCCTCTCTCTTAATCAACTTTCCCTTCTCTTCGGTAATGCAAGGGTCTTTCGAGATCAATAGGGGCTACATCTTTACTGGTGCACCCCTTCTTGCATTCATTCGATTGCATTAAAAAAAAAAAAAATAATAATATATAAGCCCAAAACTTTTTACTGTTTATGTACCACTACTAGCCAATCACGTGCTCGTTTGGCAAATCTGGCAACACTGTCCGAGCTAGTATATATTTTATGATAGAAATGTCAGATAAAGTACATAATAAAGGAAAATTTATAAAACAAAAAGTTCTTAATAGGCAATTGAAAGCTGTTGCAACAATGACTGAAGCGAAAAAAATTAGCAAAGTTAACACGCTTTTTAGGTTAAATAAATTCGTTGTTGCCAGATTGTTTTTAGTGTAAATTTTTCATTATTTATTAATTATTATCTCAGAAACTGTTGTAACTATGAATTAAAAATTTCTTAAAAAATGTATTAGTTATTGTTTAATGTTGGTTTAGTTTTTTATAACAATCGTAAGAGTTTCTTAATATTAATTAAATATGTATGTAAACTTTCCGATATCCCGTATAGTGCGATGTATAAGAGCCTGAAAAACTTTATCTTTAGAATTTAATATCTCGGGAATTATATTGTTCATAAATTTCGTTTTGCCCCCAATCGATGCAGAAGTATTTAAATAATAATCTGTCTAAATTTCAAAAAAATCCTAAGAAAACCCATATGCTGAAACAACTACCTTAATGGTTAATCCAGGCCTGAATACAAATTAAGTAGATATACATCGAGGGGTGAACCGCGATTTGAATTAGATGTACACCGTCTTTGGAATAACTTTGGAATTCATTAGATAATCTATTGTCTTCTATTTGGAAATGAAAGTGGAAGTAGGTGTACACGATTTTAGGTCGCGGTTCACCCCTCGGTATACATGATATACAAATAAATCAATACATTCAATACAAAATTTTAAAAATTCAAAAATACTGGGAAAAACATTTAAAAGCCATTTTAATAAGAAAAAAAGAGATTTATTAAATATATATAGAATAGAATGAGGAGTATAGGCTAATTAATGTCCAATCCCTTTAAGTATTGGATTGCATTAGAATTGAATTAGCTTAGCTCATCACAATAACTCAACTTGTTAACTTATTGCACAATAAAGTAAAAGGAAATCGACAACGATGATTGATCTTTGTTTAAGTTTTTTACGTTTTATTGAAAGCAATTTCAATATTAAATTGAAAAAATATTATTTTGCACCGATTTATAAAGAGAAATCAATGAGGTTGTCTTCTGCTTGATACAAATAAATATATATTGTAAAAATTTGATTGAATGATTTTGTTACATAAATAAATACAAATCTTTTATAAAAAAAAACAATCATCAAAGGTTTATTAAAAGACAAACGTTTCAGTAAAATTTCTCCCTTTATCAATAAATTTGAATAAATTGTAAAAAATAAAAAAAAATTCTTTATTAAATGAATGTTATATTTATACTAGGTATATTATTAAGCAACTTTTTTTATTTTTAAAATCTTTTCAAATTTCATTGATAAAGAAAGAAATTCTCCTAAAACGTTTGGTGCTTTAATAAACGTTTGAAGATTGTTTTTTATAAAAGATTGTTATTTATATATATATATATAGCAAATATAAATACATATAAGTATATGTAATTTATTTGTTAGAGAATATAATTTCTAAGATTTAACCTTCATCATCAGCCTTTTAATTAGAAACATTTTATCTGTTATTTCTTATGGGTTCAAATTACCGAATGGATTTCGGTAAATTCGCTTTGTGGTAATAGTAATCTTTTCACTTAACAAACGAAAGCTTACTATTACGATAAAGTGAATTTACCTACATCCAATAGGGTATTTGAACACATATAAAATAATTTTAATTAATAAAAACTGATGATGAAACGTTCAAAATTATAGTATCTAACCAATCAATTATATTTATATATAAATATTTATTCATATTTATATTCATTGATCATAGACATATATATTCTCTGCATCAAGTTGAGAAAGAACAACCTCTTTGATTTCTCCTAAGAATTTCAATATTCCCGAAGAATGAAAATAATTATATTCTTTTTGTCTTTCCTCCTAATATAAGGAAAAATCGTGTTTCTCAGAACGTCAATTTGCCGGATTAGAATTTTCTAGAAATTCATTTAATCGAATTGAAAAATGATTTCTTACCTTTAAAAAATGAGATATAGTAGAATTGGAATTAAAAGAACAGTATCTGTTGATGTGCAAAATTCTTGAATAAGTGTAGAAGTTTTGAATCGGAATGGTAATGGCGTTGGATTTAAAAAGATTTCAACTATTAAAATGATGAAAGAGGAGAGATGGCGGGGAGAGATGGAAGGTTCTGATTGGTCGCTGACACATCAAAGAGTATTAAATACACAAAGAATACTACTACTAGAGAAACGTAGAATCGCTGGCTTAGTGGTGGGGACGATTCGATAAAGACAATTAACGAATTAGCCTTGGAAAGGAAAAGGTTTTATGAAACAGACAAAAAAAATAGTCTATAGGTCTAGCAATAAACCGTAAATGAATCACTTAAATTTTAATAAAAGCTTTAATCTATTTTAGAATTAATTTATTCGAAGTAAAATATTAAAAAGACAACCGGTAAATTCAAAAGAATGTTTTAATATTTCAATATAAATCAAGTACCTGGAACACCGAGCGATGCTCGGTAAATGCACGTGTTTGTTTTTGATTTAATCAACCATTTGTTTTATTGTGATTCAACCACCTGTTAAGAATTAGTTTCATTAAAAAAAATTGTTTTCCCTCAAAAGTGAGACCTGGTATTAAATCGATTCTTCCATGTCTTCAACAATTGATTTTTTTTTTTTTTAATGATATTGATGAGAGAAGGAGATACACCAGAAGGTGGATCCCCTAAAGGCCTGTATGGGCTGGCCCCTCCATCGTGAAATGAACAGAGCAGAAGGAAAAGAAGCCGGAATCACGAGCCAATCTCAGAAACTTAGATACAATTCAATATCCAATTTACTAAGGTTTTAGGGGCTTCGAGCAGTGGTAAATTCTCCGCGCGATAAATTCGGTTAAATTTATCTCCCACTTAATTTTTTATTACCAGACCCTATACTTACAGAAAAAATGTCTGGGTATAGCCGGGAATCGAACCCGAGACCTCCGGGTTGCCAGTCAGTTACGCTGACCATTACACCACAAGAGGCGTTACCAATAATAATCGAAACGTCAAAAATTAAATATCAATTCAATTAAATTTAATCGAAGTTAGTACTTTTCTTTATCATTGGGCAGCCTTTCCATCAATTCAGCATTAAATTCTACCTTTCCATCTTCAATAGCTCTAATTAATTTTAATGACAATTTTTTTCGAACCAGCTATCTAATTAATTAAATTATCTAATTTTAATATATAAGAATATTTGTAATGATTTATTAGTGGGATTGAAAATTTAAAAATCAATTAATTATTAAAAGGAAATCGAATAAAAATGTAATTATACATTTTTATCGACACAACCACTTGTGAATAATTATTTCAATTAACAAAAAACCCATCAAAAACAACTTAGCCGAAGATGAGACTGTGATAGATCGAATATTGTCAACCCATAAGCCCGCCTTCGGCGGGCGTCTCCACTAACCAAAGGACTAAGCCCCCTGGACCCCAACCCCATACCACCCCACACCTACCCTGGCCCCCCTGCATTCTATCCCCCGCACCCAGTTTTTGCATTTCTAGCTCTCTAGAGGCCCACAGATTATGTATACAAAATTTGGTCCAAGGGAAAGAAAAGAATTTTCATTTTTTAATCCCCCCCCTTTTTTTGGGGAATTTTTTTAAACAAAAGTTGTCAGAAATCACATCCCCTACAACTTTGATCATAACAAAATTTATAGAATTAATATTTTGTTTTTTAACCACAACATCAAAAATCCCCATTTTTCAGTTCAGGGGTCAAATTTCAAAGAATAAAAAATCTTCACGAGATTTAGCATTAATAAACCTATGTACCAAATTTGAATGCTAAAACTTAAAAACTCGAGGAGATAGAGCACTTTTTCATAAATTTAACCCAAAATGACTATATCTCCCTTTCGGCGACAAATAGTGCAAAATACTCAAATCTGTTTTTTCGTATTTCAATGCTTCACCTTTCTAAACTAAACCCATATCGATATCTTTTCTGGTTTAAGAGATCTTGAAAAACTCTTAAAAACACATTTTGGGACCCTTTCCCCCATTTAGGGTTCGAATTTCAAAAAATCCCTTTTTAGCACACCCATAAATCGTTGAAAGAATATACACTCCAGATTTCATCTTTCTAGGTCAAGCGGTTTAGGCTGTGCGTTATACAACTTCATTGCTTTCTTTTTTATGAATCAACAACACTGCTACTATCGGCAAAGTAAAATCTTTTCATTTAAGAAAAGTATTTTCTGTCAATGGAGCGACTGTGGGCCAGTGGTTAGAGTGTAGGGTCGCTGACTCGAAGTACGCTGGTTCGAGTCTGAGTCTCAGTAGATCAGATATTTGCAGTCGCCTCCTCTTGGAAAGCAATGGCAACCTACCAAGAGTATAATTGCCTAGTAACCTCTCCAACTAGCCGTTCGGAACCGGCGTTAAAAAGTAGGTCCCGTAAATCTGTGTAAAAACAGCTAAACACACTCAGCACATGTAGGTAATGTGGAGTGGAGCCAAAATGTCAGGGAGACCTGATATGGCACTTAAAGAAGAAGATTAGGTATCTGTCAAGAAAATCACAATGGGCTATTTAAATTCATTGAAACAATTAGATAGGATTTTAAAGGTTTTTGGGTTTTAAAACCTTTTAGAATTTTTGAATTGACAATAAGTTACCTATTCACTACAAACCAATATCTCATGGATTCCCTTATTTTAATTCATTGAAATAAAATGTTATTTATTACATTTGTTGATGAAATTAAAAACTGTGAAAATGATAATCAAAATTTTAATGAAATAAATCAATGCTTTTATTTCTTGAGTCGTTTTCATGTGTCAAATAATTGACAGCTGATTCTCAACCAAGGAACCAAGCGAGCTTACTGTTTCGATTGATATGAAATAAAAAATCAGATTGAATAGCGAAATCTTCAATTCTTCATAATGATCACGGTAAACTTATATTACACAAGAAGAAATCATTTTAAATTAGAATTGAAATAAATTAATCTTTTGTATTGCTAAATAATATAAAACACGTAGGTATACCTAGACCTTGAAAAATCTCATTTTTTTCAATATTTTATGAATAAGACTATTTCGCAAGAAACCAACAAGGTTACGTAGCGATTTTTTTGTTCAAACAATTCCATTGTATTTATTCAATAAATCATTTTAAAAATTGCAAGAACTTAGGAGCATATAATTTTTAATACAATTTTAAATTATGTCATTTGATGAATAAATAAACTAACACGTTCTAATATAACCATCCACTTGACTTTACCATACAACCTGGCCCTTCACTTATATTTAATATTTAATAAAATTATTTATAATCATGTATAGGGGGGTTAGTTTTTGAATTTTAGTCTTCTTGGGTCCTACTGATTATGTATACAAAATTCGTTTGAGTTTGGTAAAGGGCCAAGATTTTCATTTTTTGACCCCTCCCCTCTCCTCATTTTGGGCAGTTAGTTTTTGCATTCTGGGGGTCCATGGATTATGTATACAAAATTTGGTTGAGTTTGCTCAAATGGCCTAGATTTTTAATTTTTAACCCCCCTCCACCCCCCCTTAATTTTGGGTCGATATGCACCAAAATCTAATCAGCTCTTAATCTCAATGCACCAAAACTACATGTGAAATTTGGTTTTGATATTCGCACTAGTTTTTGAGCTAGCTCGTTCACAAAAATGCCTGTATGGTAAAGTAAAAATATATTTTTTACTCCGCATGCCCAGCCCTAGAAGTGAATTCATGTAAAAATTTTCATTTTTATTTTTTTTTAATTTTTTTGGTCAGTTTAAAAATTAATTAAACGTGGGGGAAAATGATTTTCAACCATGATTATTTCTGTCTGTATGTCTGGATTCAAATACCCACGATAACTTAAGAAGGAAAAGTCGTAGAAAGTTCATTCTTGTTCTAAAATGTTTGTATTTCCAATGCGGAGAACTGGTTAGATTTTAGACTTTTTAGCTTTTAAACTTTGGGTTCAAAAATGCAGAAAACAAATGAATGATTAAATTGAGATTTTAAGGCGATGTATTTTACGATATAGGCATGGCCTCCACATCCTGAAGTAGGGCCCCAGACCAAGATTTTGGGCGGGCCGCCAATTTACTGCCTAAAAATTTGTTCATCAAACCCAGCACACCTGGTCCCGGGCCATCTCAGGCTCCCAGGGCCCAAGGCTAGAGTCCCTTTTGGGCTATGAATATTGATATAAAAAATATAAATATGAATAATTTATTATTTTATATAAAAGTTTATTATTAATTACTTAAAAGGGAGTCTCTAGAGTAAATAAGTTTTCACTATTTCTGTTATTTAATAAATATGTGTCTTTCATTAGAATCTAATAGAGGAAAATGACTAAAAAGGGCGCGGATAGAATGATCTCTCTTAACGCCGGTTCAGACTACTTTAGTAATTTAGTCGAGTAAGCGTATATTTTAGTAACTAAATGTGTCTCAACAACAAAACTTTAGTCGACTAGATTAGTAAATGATTTTTTTATTTTTTTATTTTTTATAATGATATTGATACAAGAAGAAGTTGCACCAAGAAGGTGCAACCTCTGAAAGTCCGTGGTGGACCCTTGTAACGTGAAGATAAGGGGAGATTTAGGGATTGGGTAGAGGTCGAAGGTATCTGTGGATGCTGGTCTTGAAAGTTTGAAGGTTATAAGTAGCTGGAAAGACGGTCGGGGGAAGAGAGTTCCAGTCTCTAGATGTCATAGGGATAAATGAATTGGCGAATGCGTTTGTTCGATTAGTATCTAGTTTAAGCGCGTAGGGGTGTTGAATTTTAGAAAATCGTGTATTTCGGGCAAATGAAGCCTTTGGTGGGATTATCGATTTAATTTCGTCAGAACAAAAGCCATGGTAATATCTATAAATTCGACTCGATCCATTTTACTCTATTTTTTCGGGGGTGTAATGCCCCCACCACTCTTCCAAGGATGTAGCTCCTAGTTCACCTCTTCTCAGAATACATTTTCGTATCCATACCTTTTTCTTTTTCATAACACTTCTTGTAAAATAGCCATTGTCATAATTTTTATTATCGCATTTACTTTGTTGCGTATTCTCTTCATTTTGCGCCCCCCCCTCCAGTACGTTTTTATAATGACATTCTTGGCCGACGGCCGTGGTGTACTGTCTGACTAACACTAACCTCCATGAAAAAGTCAGTAAATTAATATCGATCGACTCTCACGCTCACCATTACTGATACTGAAGACATCATCATCATCACCATCATCTAGAGCTAGACGCTAGTAAAGTTATTTTTCTATTCATTTCTTTTATCTTGGGTCTATGTTTGCTGAAAACCTTTAATTTACAACCCCCGCACTACACCCTACACCCCTCATTCATATGGCATCATGAGCCCGAGTTTTCCATTATAAAAATTGAAATGTTTTTATAAGATTCAGAATTTACAACTGTAATTATTTTTCAAGCCTTGGCGCCTCAGGGCGAACGCCCCGCCCACGCGACGGCCCTGCTGCTCACTCACTTGTAACTCGTACTCGACTGTAGTGCGAACTTTTTTTGGTTAGTTCGTCGATTTTAGTTACAAAAAACTCGACTAAATTACTAAAGTAGTCTGAACCGGCCTTTAGATCTCTCCTATTAGAAGCTAAAAGAAATATTCAAAGATTTTGGTTAAAATCAAAGCATTATAGGACATCAAAGCTGTAGGTACGCCACTGTAGGGAACGTACCCAAACTACGTGACCCATTTTTTACAATTTTTTACCCCCCCCCCTCGGTGACCACCCGTAGTATACCATATGCCAAGACCCCTCCCCTTCTACTTTTCACGTAGTAATTCATAAATATGGTTTCAAATATTTTTTTGCAAACAGAAAGTTAAAAAAAAATTAATTTGGCTCATATTTGTCTTTATTAATACAGCGCACTCAAAGAGTGATATTTAAATATAGCTCGAAAAAGCGCTAGATTTCTCTAGAGTATATTGACTACGTCAGTGGTTCTTAACATTTTATTAGTCGCGGCCCCCTTAAAATCCTAAAATATTTTCGCGGCCAGTACCCTCTCCCCCACCATTAGGAAACATATAATTAAGTAATTACTAGTTCAAAAATTGTAAACCTAGACTTATAAAAACTATTTACACTGTTTTATTCAACTTAAATTTTGTCTGTTTGTCTGTTTGGCTCAAATTTACCTATGCGCTTATAAAGTTTCCATTTAGTTTGACCATGTTTAAGAATATTGAGAAATCATTAAATTCATCTGTCACTTACATATGAGGCATTCCACGCCAAATCGGATGTTTTGAAAAATTTTAATTTTTGATTTCCTTCATTTTTTGACATTTTTTAGTACCCATCAAAAAACTCTTTCTGGTAAATTTTGAAATTTTTTTGATCACCGGTTTAAAAGATATCGAATTTCGGTTTTTCGCTTATAACTTCTTCAAAAATGGTCCAAATTCAAATTTTTTTTTTGAAATTTTTGTTTTTTACATACTTTTTAGAAAAAAATACAAAAAATTATTTAAAGTGTTTTTATATGCGATTTTTGAGTTTGAAAATTTTAATCTTGTTTTTGAAACTGTATGTACCTACTCTTCGATTTTTTTGATAATTTTTTATTTTAAACTTCTATTCATTCTACAAATTTTAAGACCGGGTTGATAGTGGGCCTATGATAATTACTATTTTTTTCGATTTTTGAAAATTTCGAAAAAAATTTATTCACTGTATTAACCATTATTAAAACCACTTTTTGGTATTGAGTTCTCTTTTTTTAGTTATTTTGAATTGATTTTTATTGTTTACAGGTGTTTAAAATAATTATAATTACTATTTTAGTTAGTTGAATGAAAATCAAAATCAAAAATCAAAAAAAAAAATAGTAATTATCATAGGTCCATTATCAACCCGGTCTTAAAATTTGTAGAATGAATAGAAGTTTAAAATAAAAAAATTATCAAAAAAATCGAAGAGTACCTACACATATACAGTTTCAAAAACAATATTAAATTTTTCAAACTCAAAAATTGCAAATAAAAACACTTTAAATAATTTTTTTATATTTTTTTCTAAAAAACATGGGAAAAAAAAATTCAAAAAAAAAAATGATTTTAGACCATTTTTGATAAAGTTATGATCGAAAAACCGAAATTCAATATCTTTTAAACCGGTGATCAAAAAAATTTCAAAATTTAACAGGAAGAGTTTTTTGATGGATACTAAAAAATTTCAAAAAATTAACGAAATCAAAAATTAAAATTTTTCAAACCGTCTTATTTGGTGTGCAATTGCCCAAATGTATCGCTTATAAAAACTAGCAACATATATTTTTTAAGGTTTGAATTTTTATTTAAATCACACATGATTAATTTATAATTATTTATTGAAACAAATAATTATAAATTAATCATGTGTGATTTAAATAAAAATTCAAACCTTAATCAAATTAATCACAAAAATAAAAGCTTCAACAGCTTCATTACTAATATATATATATTTTTTTTATTTGTTTTATTTGTAAAGATATAAAATCTTAAAAAATTCTAATATTTTCGCGGCCCCCTGTTAAGGATCGTTGGACTACGTGACGAAGACCTAAGCCCCCCTCCCTGTGACCAAGCGTGGTATTTTGAAGACCCCCCTGAACGGGACACGTAATTTGGGTACGTTCCCGTACCTGCTTGGCAATGTAATTGAAAGTAAAAAGTTTGAAAAGTACTGAGTTGGAGAGATGAAACTTCATTTAAATGAATGAATCCCCGCCAGCCAGCGGCAAGACCAAGGAGATAGGGAGAGAGCTTATGGCTGGAAAAGTGTCGCCTGTCTACGTCATCGCTGACTCACAGTCCGCCATCTTGGATCTTTCAAAACATTGAGATTTCCACATGGTCCTATACTAAAATATATATCATTTTACCCTCGATTTTCAAAATTATAAGGTCACCTAAATGAAAAAAAAACTAATAAAAGAACTATTTTAAATTATAGTTTTTTGATTTTTACAGATATCTAGAGAAAATTGAAATTGATTAAAATTATTAATTATTAAAATTATTTCACATTAAAATAAGATGAATATACACAAAATAGTCATAAGAACATATACTGTATTTTATATTAAAGAAAAACGTGCTTATATGAGAGTATTAGCTCTTTGTTAAACATGTATTTCTCATACTTACCTTACCTGGCTAAAAACATACGCATTTTTATGATTGATATTTGGATATACCTATTTATATAAGTGTGCGCGACATTTCGAATTTATTTGATTACTCGAAGTCTCCAGTTTTTTTTAAGTGAAAATTTCACATATATATATAATTAAAAATAAATACGTGTTTAAATAGAAATATTAAGAAGAACATCCTGCTGTCAAGCAACATAACCTTACCATTAGTCACATCGACAAACTGTATATAAAACCTCATAAATATGCCCATTCTAAATTGCATTGAATGTAAGAAAACCCTCGAGGATGAAAATATTCTGAAATGTCATTGTTGCAATAAATTCTTTCACGCATTACCTGACTCCTCTGGACTTCCAGCACTGACACCGAATCAATTATATGGGAGATGAACGAAAGGCAAAGACGATCTTCGAATATGTTAATACACGGCGCGCAGGAATCAACATCGACTTCCTCGAGTGAGCGTCAAGACCACGACAATAAAATAATAAACGGCATAATTGGTAAAATTGATAATTCCCCGCAAGTGTTTCACTCCTTCCGATTGGGTAAACCTCGTACCAACAACTCATCGCGCCCAATAAAGGTGATACTCAACAGTAGTGTCATGGCTCTTAAAATAATAACGAGCAAAAATAAAGAACCCCTTAGAACCCACCTGACATCAAATAGCATCCGAATAACACCAGACTCAACACCGATGCAACGCGAGTACCTTAATAATCTAAAAAAGAAACTAGAAGACCGAAAGTCAAGTGGTGAAGATGTGATAATAAAATATCATAATGGAACCCCAAGAATAGTGCCGTCCCCGGGGTCAAAAAACTTATAAAAAATCTGAAAATCTATTATCAAAACGTCCGAAGTATGTGCACAAAAACAGAAATCCTCCGTTCTATCGCATCTTCCCTCGACTGGGACATTATCATATTAACCGAAACATGGCTTACACCCGCAATATCATCAACTGAACTTAACTTACAAGACAATTACATAGTATACCGACTTGATCGAAATAAGGAAAATAGCACAAAAACAAAAGGGGGCGGAATCTTAATTGCCGTAAACAAAATAATTCCCAGTAGATGCCTAGAAAACAACTCTCCTCACATCGAACATCTATTTGTAAAATTACACGCTAAAAATCTTAATATTATGATCTGCTCCACATATCGTCCACCAAACTCGCCTCCAGAACTTCTAAGCCAGCACCTTGCCGAAATTAATCGACTTCAAACCTCATCACCATCGGATCTCCTAATCATCGGGGATTATAATCTCCCCACCTTATCCTGGGATAACAACTCAAACTGCGCACAATCCACTTCACTTGGACGGATTTTCCTTGAGGCAATCAGTGATATGAACTGACGCCAACACAACCATGTCAATAACTCCTTAAACCACATTCTTGATCTAGTCCTCTCAAATATAGATAATGTTTCAGTTATAGAAGCAGATGACAGCATCTTGCCACTAGACAAATCATATCACCCAGCATTAGATATAACCGTATCTGTTCCATCCTTATCTATTCCCCATGAACAACAGTCATTCTATAAAAACTTTAAATCATGTGATTATGTTAGCAAATAAACACTCGACCAATCTTGACCTTTCCAGCACAACTCCTCACCAACTCAAAAAAATCATCTTAAAACCATCAGCCACATTGTAAAAACCACTTCAGTATCTGATACCTTTCTGTTATTTTCTTCTTTTTCTTTCGGATGGGCCTACTGAGGACCACGTTTGTTCAACTGTTGGGATTTTATTTTAGTCCAGTATGTACGCATTTCTTTCTGTTATTTCATGTTATTTTCTGTTATTTACATCTTTCTGTTATTTTATTATATCCATATTGTTTTAATATAGTATCCTGTATATGTTTCTTTTTCTGTGTTGGACATCTTGTCCGTAAAACTAGCTAAACCAGCTAAATAAATAAATAAATAAATTTGATAACGTTGTTTGGCAATGTTTTGAACTATGCAAGATGGCGGTCGAGCTTCTTCTTCCCCCCGCTTCAGGAGACAATTTCTTCGCCACAGTATCTCCCTGGTTCTAAGCTTATAGGCGACCCTATCTCCCTGAGCAAGACTAAAAGTTCCTGATACGCGCATGCGCAGTCAGACTGCATTGACAGATCTAGATCGGCGGCTATACTTGATACTTGCCATTTATTAAACGAGTTAGTTCACCTTCATCAACATGGTCCTTGATACTCCCGCTCTTGGCAAACGTCTCCTCTATTGCACTTTCTAATTCACCAATTGATAAGTGACCAATACCAAATCAGTCCCTCTTGCTTTCTCTGTTTGTTAACTTATTTACGAAAACGAAACATTTTCTAGATCAATATGAATTCCCAAATGTTATTTGCTATGTTTATCATTTTTCAATTGTTCTTCACCTTAACATATTCGAAAAAAAAGGATTATTATGAAATTTTAGGTGTTAAGAAAAATGCTACCGATCGGGAGATTAAAAAGGCTTTTCGAAAACTTGCTGTCAAATATCACCCGGATAAAAACAAATCCAAAAATGCTGAAAAGAAATTTCAAGAAATTGCCCAAGGTAAGTAATTAATTATCAATAAATCTATAGAATTAGAATATATATTAATAAATATTCGAATCGTGGAAACATAGGTGTTTGAACTTCAAGTAAATTCAAACGAAATTAATTGAATTGCGTCATTTCATTTGAGACTTATTCATTGATCTTATCGATTGTTTCACGTTAGTCTTATTTAATATTCTTTCCTTTAGAATGCACATCAATTTGTATTGTATTTATTTTTATATCTTTTCTTATGAATATTTGAATATATCATTGAGCAATCTTGTATATCTATCTACCTATATCTATATATATTTTTATATAAAATTAAGGTTTTGCCTGTGCAAATCAACCCTTGGTTACACACATTTCAAGCAAAGTTATTAATGAAAACACCCTCAACAAAATTCCAGTCTGTCTGGCTGTATATTTGCGTGGTTTCCGCGAAAAGTTGCTCACGATTCACGTAAAAACAGCTGAAGAGATTATAATGAAATTTCATATTTGGATCAGATATCTTCTAACTCACTTTCATTGTTATATAACGTTTTGATATTTTGACCCCAAATGGGGGTTGAGGGAGGGCACTAATGTATGTCAGCCTGTATGTATGTATGTATGTATGCTTTCGATGGTTCCGCGAAAAGTTGCTCACGATTCACGTAAAAACAGCTGAAGGGATTCTTATGAAATTTCATATTTGGATCAAATATCTTCTAAATTACGTTCATTGCTATATAACTTTTTGATATTTTGACCCCAAAAGGGGGTGTGGGAGGGCACACTAACGTCTGTCTGTATATTTCTGTGGGTTCCGCGAAAAGTTTCTCACGATTCATGTAAAAACGGCTGTAGGGATTATTATGAAATTTCATATTTGGATCAGATATCTTCTAACTTACTTTCATTGTTATATAACGTTTTGATATTTTAACCCCAAAAGGAGGTTGGGGGGGCGCACTAATGTCTGTATGTATGTATGTATGTATGCTTTCGTGGTTTCCGCAAAAAGTTGCTCACGATTCATGTAAAAACAGCTGAAGGGATTCTTATGAAATTTCATATTTGGATCAAATATCTTATAAATTACATTCATTGCTATATAACGTTTTAATATTTTTACCCCAAAAGTGGGTTGGGGGGGGGGGGGGGGGAGCGCACTAATGTCGGTCTGTCTGTATGTTTCCGTGGGTTCCGCGAAAAGTTGCTCACAATTCACGTAAAAACGACTGAAGGGGTTATTATGAAATTTCATATTTGGATCAGATATCTTCTAATTTAATTTCATTGCTATATAACGTTTTGATATTTGACCCTAAGGGGGTTTGGGGGGGCGCACTAATGGAAATGATCAAATAACTCCTTAACTATTAACTTTACGGCAAATTTTGTTATGAGCAAAGTTGTAGGGATGTGGTTTCTGAGGGTGGGACGGGGTGCGATGTGATGGTGGGGTTCGGGGGTGGGGATCCAGGGGCCATAGCCCCCTGGCTAGCAAGAGGGCCGCCGAAAGTTTCAGTGTTTTTTTGGGTCGACATTTCGGACTGTTAGGGTCTCATCTTCGGGTAACTTTAATTTGATTGTTTTTTCTTAATTAAAGTAATTATTCACAGGTGGGTGGGTTAATAAAAGTTTAGAGACCTCTTCATCTTAGGTCTCATTTTTTCTAATAGGATCAACTTAAGGATTCATGGTGGCCTGGGTTAGATGAGTAGTCGCAGAGGTCTTATGACTTGGTCTCAAAGCTATCTTCCAGGATGCTGTACACTGTACAGCAGTGTTTTTTTCAACCTTTTTCAAGACCCGACCCCCTTAGTATTAAGAAAATTTTACGCGACCCCCTACGGGGGGCTGTTTCTGTAACCTGTATTTTATTATGTTACAAATATCAAATCCAATACAACATTTTTTATTAATTTTTATAATTAGGCATCGGCTAAATACACAATTAAGTACCTACCTATAAGAGACATATTTTTCTTCGATTCGTTTTCGGAAGTGGGGTCTGAGATAAACATCAAAGCATATATACCTGCTATGGAAATTGTCTTGTAGAATTTGAAAGAAGAATTGTGTCATTATTTCTCGATGCAAGAACTATCAGAGAACACTGGGCAAAGGTGGATCATAAATCCTTTTTGATGAGGCAAGTTTAGGAACCAACCTAAAAGAAAATCTGTTGGAATTATCTGCCGATGGAATGTTGCACTTAGAATTCAAATCTGTCACTTTGGATGCCTTTTGGTTAAAAAGAAAATCAGAATACCCAGAATTAACCGCAGAAGCTTTGGACTGTTTAATTCCATTTGTCACTTCTTACTTGTGTGAGTGGACGTTTTCGCCAATGGCCCAAATAAAAAGTGAAGATAGAAATCGTCTAAATTTAGGAAACGTTTAATACATTAATGTTACCCAAATGCCTCTTTATCCTATTTATATTATTTTGAATAACTTAATAATAAATAATTTAATGTAATTTAATTTCTATTTATAGCATATGAAGTTTTGTTAGACCCAGTTAAGAGGAAAAGATATGACCAATTTGGGGATACCAACACGAATCAAGGACAGCAAGGACATACAACCCATGGACAAGGATTCCAGTTTTTTGATGACATATTCCGAGTTTTTGAAGAGGATTACACTCATAATTCCTTCTTTGGACGGCAAGATTTTTCTGACGTTCCATTCCAATTTCAAAACTTTTTTCAACAGGTATGAAATTCCTTATTATTTAAATCATAATAATTATTTAATACACATTATCAGTGGTAATAAAACAGATGAAATGGAAATATTTTTTATTTCTCCTAGCAGCTTATACATATAATAGATAGAGATATTACTTATAGAAGTAATAATGAATTCCGAAATAAGTAAGATCTGTCAGACTAAGGGCCAGTTGTATGTCGGTTTTAACTCTTTTTAAACGTTGGCAAAAGGTAAAACCTTAAAATTCACCTTATTGCGGTTGGGATGGCCAATCAGATGACAGGCACTTTCTTCTGAATGGCCAACCCACCCGGCACAAGGTGAATTCTAGGTTTTACCCTTTGCCAACGTTTAAAAAAGAGTGGTATAACCGACATGATATAATGGAGGGCCTGAATATATGTCAAGGTATGGTAAACTCTTTTTAAATCGCCGAGGAGGGTAAAACGCCATATTCACCTTGTGCCGGTTGGGATGGCCAAATCAGATGACAGGCACTTTCTTCTGAATGGCCAACCCGGCCCAAGATGAATTCTGAATGGGTATTTAATTCTCCGCCATAGCGTTTAAAAAGAGTTTACCGTCCATGTTTATCAATCTGGTCTCTATAGATCCATTTGTATGTCTGGTTTGTAAAGTCTGTTAAGTAGTTGATCAAGGGGTAAAACCTTAGAATTCTACCACTACGCCCGGACACAAGGTGAATTCTAAGGTTTTTACCCTTTGCCTAACTTTAGCAAAGACTTTTACAGAGCCAACATACATCTGGCTCTAAGCAATTTATACCTTTTCTATTTTACCAGTTAGCAATTTGGGTAGTATTTTAATCGTCTAGGAAAAATTGCTGTTTTTGCATAGTTTTTTGATGTCATCTCAAAAAACTTGTAAATCTATTTTAATACAAAAAAAAAAAAAATGATACTTCTGTTTTGATCTACAAAAACATTTCGTAAGCATCGAAGTTGAAAGATTAATTGACTTGTCCCAAAGTCTGTTTGTTGATCTACATCATGGTTCCTGTTTGGTCAAATTTTTATCTGGTCTCTACCCCAAAAGTAAATGACCAAAAGTCAAAACAAAATTTCATGTATTTAGTTGTCTTATATTGTGATTAGATTTCAATTGAAATCCGAACACGCGTAACTTAACACGTTTAGCCTTGACCAAAACATCATATTTTTGCGATATTTTCTAGCTTTATGACATCGATTTTCTAAACATCTCGGATTTTTCTCCAATTTTTTTATCCAAATAGTTTGTTTGAGATATTTTGAAAAAAAAAATATACTTCATTACAATTAAATGAATCTATTTGTATTGTAATATAATTTTTTTTTCTTATAGAGGTAGTAATGTAATGATACTAAATAATCAAAATGTATATTACATGTTCAAATGTAAAATGTAATTTGAACCGAATAAAGGCTTAAAAATAAATAAATAAAAAAATAATCTTTATGCTAATATAAAGCGTATTAAATGTAATTTTAGTTCTTTGAAAATTAAATCATCAAAAGAATTTATGTCCTTTGCTGTTGCGACACTCTTCCGTGCGGGCACGAGAATTTTACCGAAAAACTTTCAAGAGTTTCTTTTGAAATGGCTTCCAATTCTTGCTGAATATTCAGCTTCAAT
>JALMQS010000094.1:0-29176 GCA_024734495.1 Forficula auricularia | reverse complement strand
TTGCTTGTTAATATACCTATAATCATGTAAATAATCCTGTAATTAAATTCACCCGATAATGTAAATATTTCTTGTTAGTAGGCCCCACCTGCGTGGCCAATAAACGAAAAATCAATGCACCAAAATCCACGTGTAAAATTTGGTTTCGATATTCAGACTAGTTTTTGAAGTAGCCTCGTCCACAAAAATTTTGATAACGCAGACTAACAGACATTTTGTCAAAAACAGATGAAGGATCTCGAAAATATACCTTTCTCGATGTTTACTTATTAGAGCTTTTTTGAAGAGCGAAATGCCATGGTCTTGCTCAATTTTTTTACTCAAAATATTTTAAACAGTTTTATAAAGTATTTAGAAAAAAGAAGGAAAAAAATCACTTTTTTCATTCACGATTACAATACTTGACCATACCCTGTACGGTGCATGTAATAAGCTGATTTGGCCATCCACATGATCTTACCATACACCTGCCTCTCTTATATTTAATATATTTGATAAAATAATTTATAATAATTTACGAAAAAGCTCCCCCCTTTCTTAATTTTGGTCTATTAGCAATTAATCCCATCTACTTTTAAATATGGAATTATTCTAGTATTTTTGTTTGAAAATTATTATTTTAATAATTTTTGACCCACCCCTATTTGCTTCGCTCACTTCTACACTCAGGTCATTTCTTGAGGTCGTAGAGATATGGTGCATATGCGAACTTTCTTCCCAAAGATTCTAAAACCTACTATATAGAATACTATTTTGATACTTCTATTTTTTAACCCCGCCATTTCCAGCCCCCTAAAAATAATGACTATTTTATTATAAGTCCTTTTTATAGTAAATTCAAATTTTATAATTTCAGACTCCTTCACTTAATTTTTGATTCGATTTCAATCATAATCTAATCAGCAATATAAAGCACTCAATATCTATCTACATGTGAAATTTCATCTACTAGTTTTTGAGCTAAATTGTAGGTATACAAAAATTTCATGAACATACTATTACTATAACAGATATTTTGACAAAATAATTGATATTTCGAAAAATGTAATTTTTTTCCAATGTTCACTTTTTAGGCTTGTTTGTACACCAAAACGCACGGTTTCAATTAATTTTTTTATCAAAATAGTTTCAGCTGTTTTTGAAATATTATACTATATACTTGACCATATCCTGATATGCTGCATGGCAAAGTATGAGTTCTTTGATTCAGAATTTTGTTTTTAACTCATTTAGCACTTCAAATAGTTTTGATTACTTGAAATAATAAATATTTTAGAAAAATGTAAATATAATTTTTTAAATATTCGAAACTTAATTATTTTTTACCCATTTGTTTAGTAGATCTTGGTAGATAATTTTTATAAAATTTTACAAAGGAACATTATTAAATTTTTCTTTCAGTTCAATGTCTGATTGCAATCTCCATACATCCAACCAGATAATTTCCAGATAAAAGGTGTCCATCTAATAAAATCGAGAGAAAATATGCCAAAATTGTGATTATTTTTTCAGAAATCTTGATATATTTTTTACAATTGAAAATCTGCCTTTTATTCTTCGAAACATTTGGGGAAATTTTCCCAACTTCTCCACATATTTTAGAAAAAAATTATTAGGTCAGATTGTTTCAGATAAATTGTCCAGTAAGTACATAAAAATCTCAATGTTTTAAGTTTATAATTCTATGTTGGTGCATTCATTACAGATCTGGCCTCTGTTATCTCAGGCTGCGGTTTGGACAGCCATGCTTAAAGCAGGAAAGTTCAACCTCTTTAGTCCGCGGGCCAGATTCAAACACGACATAGGATCTCGCGGGCCGGATTCTTTATAATTGTATATCTTAGCGGCACCTTTAATTAAAAAACGCAACATTTTCAATGAATTCATGAATATATTTGTATTTTTGTTAGTCCGCCAATTTCACCTCGTAATTTAGCAATTTTTTGTTTGCGGCACACACCGACATATTGGTTATATGTCTGTTTATGTTTGGTATCGTAATGTCGCCTAATATTATGTTCCTTAAACACAGAAACACTTTCCTTGCAAATAAGACACAAGCACTTCTCCCATTGCGCGACAAAAAGTACATGTTTGTCCATTTCTCTAGGAAAACGCGGCACTCAGAATCAATTTTACGTTTTTTATTTCCCGTTGACATTATTTGGGGTAAAAAAATTCTACGTCCTCAACGTTAAGGCCTAACAGTAGACTAAAAAATATTTCAATAGACTTAAGTTTTTACTCCATGCAAATGTCAAATACTGATGTTGCACACTTATTTAAAAACTTAGGTTAGAACTAAATTAAACAAAACAAATGGCTGCACTGGCAGTCCGCTTTACATTAGGCTAGGAGAGTGGTGATGAATTTTAATAATAAATATATATATTTAATATAATAATTAATTTAATATATTATTTAATATAAATATTATTAAAATAATATAAATGTTCATAAAAATAATAAATCAAATAATAATTATTTAATTTATCGATAAGTAAATATTTTAAAATGAAATTTCTGTACTTGTCTAATTTGTCCTCGCATTTAAATAAACGTCAAATTATCCGACAACAAGACCGCACTGCGGCGCAATTTGAACTATATTTTTACAAGATTGTCAGTGACACTAAAAATATTGATGTACATAAAAAAATGTAGAAATTTTTGATT
The DNA here is from genome assembly GCA_024734495.1 of Forficula auricularia. Lineage (NCBI taxonomy): Eukaryota > Metazoa > Arthropoda > Insecta > Dermaptera > Forficulidae > Forficula > Forficula auricularia. The sequence continues at coordinate 26,500 of JALMQS010000094.1, read as the reverse complement.
TTAATTATCAATATGATTGATAATTTTTTTAGATATTTTACAAAAAATACATATTTAGTGTCAACTCGCTCGCGGGCCGTAGGTTGGGCACCGCTGCTTTAAAGTATTAGTGACTAAGTTAACCCATATAATATTAAACTTTTGAACCAAAAATATATATTTTTGTCTTAAAAAACTAGTTTTTCTTCTCTCTTGAAAAATGTTCCCTAATCGAAATAGGCAATTTTCTACTTAATGCGACGACATTATCCACCGATTCGTGTTTCATTGAGTATTCCAGTCCTAATGCTGTTGATAAGATTCTCTGATATCTATCTCCCCTTTTATTTCCACTCGGCAACTCGAATACTCATATTATATAGTTGTATAGTTATGCATCAAGAATATGTAATCAATTCGTCAAGACCGGAAGGAAGTGCGCATTCCCCCTCTCTTTCTTGAAGCTCTTTAAGCCCTTTCACATCACAAGCGCCCGCCTTGATCTTTAAGGGGTGAAAGATGATTAAAATTTACTACTTGATGTTTTGATGTTTTCCCCCTTATAGAATCTCCAGAAATGCGCTATATAATTATTTTAATTTAATAAACGAGTCCAGAAATTATTAAAACCCTGCGCTTAAGCAGATCATCAAAATGTTTTTGCCCTTGGAAGACTATTTATCTAATGCTTAATGTGTTTCATCCCCTCTTTAAATAGTTAAAGAATTTAATATAAGAACTAAATAACAAGCCGTTGCCAAGTGCGAGTGGGACTTGTATATCCAGGAGCCCATAAGTAATATATTTTTTTGAACAACATTATTTGTTTATTTATCAAATTAAAAAAAATAATAAATTTATTATTATTAAATTTGTACATCGAGTCAAAACTTCCTAACCATGTCCATTTGTCCATATTTAAAACACTGTCTTTTATTATTTCAATCATTTTTACATTTTCAATTGTGGGAAAATTTTGGTAAAATACCGAGTCTTGATATACCGGGTGAGTTTTTTTTATCTTGAGACAGTCTTATAACTCAAAAACAGTGCATTACTATATGAAAAAAAGTTTCAAATACAAGTTTATTTATATCAAGAGGGAAACTGAAACTATGCTATTGTTTGTTGGCCTAGAACAAACTTTCAAGGGCATGATGCTATTTTTTTCATGTTGTAAAAATACACTTTGGGTGGTCTGGTTCCACGTCCCACCACTCAAATGGTCTGGGGTGAATATATTATGTTTATAATTGACTATAAATTATAATTTTTATAATTTCATTGTGGGTCAAAAATATTTTTTAACACATATGTATTTTTCACCGCACTCACACCATGCGCAGTACCTGGTCCACCTGCTACAGCCAGCCAGACTGGCCATTCCCTGTACAACTATCATAGACGGTACTATTACGCATTATTTCTAGTTGGGTCAAATCCGTACTCAAAAATGTGTCACCAGCTCTTGGACTATAATCTTTAAAGAATTTTGTGTTAGTTCTAGGTGAAACATTTTAATACATAATAAGTAAAAATATATTTTTCTAGGTGGGTTTCACAAAATAAAACAAATATATGTTTTGAGTTTTTATCTCGATATATATTTCGGATTATGAGCCCATCATCAGGAGTTACAAAAGAAAACCTGAAAACATATAAGGTCATGTGGGTAATCTGGGGCCGGGGGCACCGCACTCAGGGGTCCTGTAACCCCAGAGCTTTTTAATTTTACCGCATTTTTTTAGCGCAATTCACTTTTTCATATTGGTGGGAAATTTTCAGTGTTCTTGAATTAGAGAAATTTCTTTAAGTTTATTTTATACTTAAGTACTTAGTTAAGTTAATTACTTATTTACTTATTTACCTAGTTATGTGCTTACCTAGATGCCTTACCCAGTTCCTTGAAAATATTGAGACTTGAGTAAGTACTTAATTGAGGCTTTCTTAAGCATAAGGAACTTATTTAAGCTTTATTTCAATTGGTAAAATGAAATTATTTTGTTTAGTTGTTTAATTTATGATACTTTTTTTGAATTTTCTGTAATAAAAATCGATTTTAAAAATTATACTTGGCGTTTAAACTTATCTAGCTTAAAAAATTCAATAGAATAAAAAAAAAATAGAGGTCTTGGTGCAACTGGGCCAGCCTAGTCAGGGCCCAATTACCCCGAATCGCTTACATCTTTGATTATTTTTAATCCATATACAAATGAAACTAATTCTACCTACGGCCAGGGCCTTGAGGGATAGGGGAACATGTCCAACTGCTCAAAAGATGTTAAAAATTAAAATAAACTGTAACGGATCGTTGCTAAACTTTATCCAAATTCATTTGAAATATTAATATGTTCTAGAGTAAAGTACTTTAAAATATAATTTTACTAAAAACTTTATTTAACCTTTTTTGTGGGTCCAAAGGTACTTAATTAGGATATTAAATTTCATCAAAATTGGTTAAGTCATTTTCAAGATATTTAGAAAAAACTAAAAAAGTACTGAAATAAAGTACTAATGTTTGTGAACCGATATGTACCAAAAACTAATCAGCGCTTCATTTTGTTAAAATACTGGTAGGCTTTCAATTTCAATTCAATCGGTGCAACGGTGTGGAAAAATTCGTGGACGAAAAAAACGATACACACTATCATATCCATCTGCACGCACTTGCCAAAAAAATGGCACTTTTGGCATCTCGGCAGATCCCAGGTAATTTTTGGCAAAACCGTCACAAGCTAAAATTCAATCTCATTGAATACTTCAATTTGTAACCTTAATTGAGTCCTACGGGGTTCCGTAGTTTCGCTCGAGGACCTCTGAAGTCGCGCTTGCCGCAAGAGCGATCTCCAATATTTTATCTCATGCTTCGCATGGGATAAAGTACAAAAACAGCAAATAGGCTGGCCAGTCCAATTACCCCACAACGCGTTTAACTGGGCCAACTTTACATTCAACTTAAGATAATTCCAAAATTTTGAATAATCAAAAGTTGAAAGTATCATGATTATTTGAAGAAAATTTCATCTTCAATTAGATGAGAATGCCGAGATCTATAAATTGTGAGAAGCTTAGTTATAGCCAAAAATATGGAGGAAAAACAAAAGAAGCTGGCCCAGTTACCCCACCTGACCTTATTTGTTCTATTTGTGAAACCCACCTAGAAAAATATGTTTTTACTTATTATTTATGTAACTTATGTCGAAATGGCATATCACAACACCACCCCTGTATAATCACAATTTATTTATTAAAACACCTGTTGTTCGTGTTTACTAACTCTTGTAAAATATCAAAAAAGACATTTTCTGAATTTTTGAACCAAAAAATCACAAAATAGAAAAACACAAAATCTTATAATATGCTATATTCATTTTGAAAAATACAAATATTATGCACCAAAATGAACTTGCTACGATTTTCTGTTCTTGAGTTAACTTGGCTATAGAATTACTTTTTATTTTTAATATTTTTTAAAAAAATATTTTCCGGTACCCTCCCCGCTCTTCCAAATAAATCTGGCTACGTCGTATCCTAGTTTAGTCCATCTCTCATCTGTAGATTATAATTTATTTCGCGAATAAAAAATGTTTATTTGAAATTAGCTTGAAAGAATATTTATCGAAATTCAAAGAAATTTCGAATTGGAGAATTATCTTATCAAGCCAGTTTGTGTGTTCCTTGTGGATGGGCTCAGTTGAAGCCAGCAGCAGAGAGAGAACGTCTGTCCGTCCACTTGTATTCTTCAGCCAAAGGTAGAATAATAATCTTCTTATGGCTACTTTCTAGTTTTCTAAAATATACTTTCTCTACACTAAATACTTAGTTATTTAATTATATATTGAAATTAGCATTATACACGATGCTCCTATTAACAATGTAAATTATGTATATACCTTGTGGTCCAAAGGTTTATTTAAATACTATAAAATTATGAATATACAGAGTGTCCGAATATATTTATTTGCAATAAAATTATGAATATACCGAGTGTCCGAAAAATTTATTTCCAATAAAATAATAAATAAACCAGATGTCCGAAAAATTTATTTATAATAAAATTATGAATATATGGGGTGTCCGAAAAATTTATTTATAATAAAATTATGAATATATGTCCGAAAATTTATTTATATAAAAATTATGAATATATGGGTCCGAAAATTTTATTTATAATAAAATTATGAATATATGAGATGTCCGAAAAATTTATTTATAATAAAATTATGAATATATGAAGTGTCCGAAAATTTTATTTATAATAAAATTATGAATATATGGGGTGTCCGAAAAATTTATTTATAATAAAATTATGAATATATGGGGTGTCCGAAAAATTTATTTATAATAAAATTATGAATATATGGGGTGTCCGAAAAATTTATTTATAATAAAAATTATGAATATTATATGGGTGTCCGAAAATTTTATTTATAATAAAATTATGAATATATAGGGTGTCCGAAAAATTTATTTATAATAAAATTATGAATATATAGGGTGTCCGAAAAATTTATTTATAATAAAATTATGAATTATATGGGGTGTCCGAACAAATTTATTTGTAATAAAATAAAAATAAACCCGTTGTCCGAAAAATGTATTTATCTTAAAATTATAAATATATGGAGGTGTCCGAAATTTATTTGCAACAAAATAATAAATAAACCTGATGTCCGAAAATTTATTTATAATAAAATTATGAATATATGGTGTGTCTGAAAAATTTATTTATATAAAAATTATGAATATAGGTGTCCAAAAAATTTATTTATAATAAAATTATGAATATACAAAGTTAGTCCGAAAAATTTATTTATAATAAAATTATGAATATATGGGGTGTCCAAAAAATGTACCTATACCTGAAAAATTCGAAAAAATAGAATCACCGAAAACTTTATTTATAATAAAATTTTAATTATACAGAATGCCCGAAAATATAATTAAAATAAAATAATGATCATAGAAGGCGTCTAAAAATATATTTACAATAAAAATATCATTATACATCAGGGTGTACTCAATGATTGCGAAATATTTTAATGGGTGATTTCTTTGTTTATTGTAAAACATAAAGAATTTCTTAATCGATATATCGATATACATAGTGTTCTTAAATAATTTCAAACTATTTCCATGGGTGTTTTACGAACACATTTATTAAAATATTCCCTTTTGAGATGCGGAAAGTCAATCAACTGATTTAAATATGACATTTTCTCAAATGTATTTCATGGATATCTTTTTTTTGAAGTATTTAATTCTCTCCATAAATCTGTTAATGAAACTCCTATACTTAATTTAGAGCTGGAGAAGAAAAAAAAATTCACTTGGTTATTTATATGATAAAGGGAACTGATCCATCATTTCTGCATTCTTAGAATACAATTTTTTTAAGCTACACGATAGCTTTGGATGTTAGAAATTGAGTCTTCACTGAGAATAAGCCGCCTTTCTCAAGAGTTCTCCAGGGGTCAATAAGATGCTTTTCGTTGGTCTATCTATGTGTATATGGGGGTAATGATATTCAAAAGAGGTAAATCCCAAGGAAATGAAATTTTAAACTCAAGCTAAGTATCGGCCTGGGATATCATATCAAGATTTTGGTTAAAATTGGCCTTCTCAGAGTACCACTTAAATCACATGTTTTTAGGGTTTTTGTCATTTATTTTTAGCATTCTGGTTTTTATATATTTTTACAAAATACATATCTTATACGTTTCTATTTTACTTAAGTAATCCTCAATTTTGATTTACAATATAATCTATAGGTACTTATATTATTTTATTTTAGTTAAATTGTGAATCAATAACTGATAATGACTTAAAGTTAAGTCCGAAAATGTATAATAATATAAATTTGTATATATGTATGTATTGCATTGTATACTCCTAAAGCATGGCTAAAAATTTCTGAAACATGAACAAAATTAATTTTCAATTAAATTACTTTTCCGTCTTTGTCTCTAGATTCCGATATTCACAATATCCGACATTTCAAAAAGTCGTATAAAGTTCTGTTCTAGAAGAACTGATTATTTTTTGGGCTCTCTAACTTCAGAGCTTAGGGTACAAAAATGGAATTTTTTTTTTTGAATGATATATATAATATTTTCAGGCGTTGTAATGATAAAGACAAATTAAACAAACATGTTTTTAAATTTAGGGAATGCTCGAGTCTTAAAAAAGTCCCCTCATTTTCTTCCAATTATTATAAAATAAAAAGACTATAAAAATTAAAGATGCTAAGACATCTTTTTCTTCAAATTATACTTTACATTAAATTCAAGTGCTAAAATAAAAATAACAAACTGGAAATATATACAATAAAATGAAAAAAAGTTTTATATTACTATAGTGGATATGTTTTAGACAAATTAACTTTTAAACATTAGTTTTAATTTTTTGTTGAAGCAATTTGAGCTGGGAAAGTTAAATAATTTCTTATGTTAATTCTACATATTTAGACAATTATTTTATTACGAGCTTTTCGTGCGTGCCTTCGGCACGCCCTCGAAGCTCGGCCCTCCGGGCTGATGACCTGGCGGGCAGCGTCTCGGTCCAAAAATTTTATTCCTCTTAAAAAACCACACTCCAAATGTATACCTGTAAACTCCCGAAAATACATAGTCTCTTAAAAGTTTCACCTCATTTTCGTCCTGACACAGCTACAGAAATGAGGCTCTAGATATGAATCTGGTAGTATTTTTTTCTATAATCTACAGCATTGTGATATTTTTTGTGTGGAAATATGTAGATTTATTTAAATAAGTGGGATCGTGTGAGGAGGAGAATTATATTATATCATTTTTTTTAAATTTGGGATCGATAATTGATATAAGGCTCCAAATATTTAAAAGAGATCAGGTGTTGTTTGTATGACAGGCTGCTCCCTCCAGTATTGCCATGAGAAACTCATGGGCATGCGTGTCTTAAGTCGTTCAATTTTGTAAAAAATCAAAAAATAAGAATAACAAAATTTAGATTTTTAATAAATTATAAAAAAGTGGCAAATTTTTAAAAAATAAACAAATAATATATAAAATATAAATCAAATAAGATGTGATTAATTTCTTTTTCTGTGCGCAAAGAAAAGCGAATTGAATATTTAATTTTTGAATGGTGAGGGGGGATAATTATCAATAAATTTAATGTTTCTTAATTTAAAATCAATTGGAGTCTTTCATTCCAAAATTCGAGTTTCAATTACAATTATATTTCAAATTTGCCGCAAAGACGGACTCCCTGACAGCATTATTACGTCAGAGTTGTGGCAAATTAATCTAGATCAAATATATATAGTAATTTTTGAAAGGACAAAATAATTGAGCACTCGACTGGATTCGAACCCGTGGCTCTATCTTTTAGCCGAAGAGGGCCTTTACCAACTAGTCCACGGATTTCTGAATCCCGACTGGTGCTCAATTTATTTTTTCATTTCAAAAATAATAAAATAATTGTCTAAATATGTAGAATTAATATAAGAAATTATTCATTATATTATTTAACTTTCGCGCTCAAATTGCTTTAAGAAAAATTAAAACTAACGTTTAAAAGTTAATTTGTCTAAAACATAAGTAACTATACTTTAAATAGAAAAAGCCGCGAAAAGAAAAAAAATGACATACATTCTAAAGAGCTTTTCTGGCGGGATCATCCGTGGCCTAGTCGGTAAAGGCGCTCTTCGGCTAATGGAGAGAGACACGGGTTCGAATTCCGTCGGGTGCTCAATTCATTTTTTCTTTTCAAAAAAAAAAAATAAATAATAGTCTAATTATGTAGAATTAATATAAGAAATTATTCATTACATTATTTAACTTTCGCGGCTCAAATTGCTTTATAATATGTATGCTTTGTTAATTAATAAGCCTATCTATATCGTGCCTGACTAGTACTATTTCTAAAATTATTCTTCCATATCGAAATTTTTCTCTTTTTATTGCGTGAAATTAAGCAAGTTAGATGGAGCTAGAAAATCTTTTGCCTTCTCGCCTAAAAATAAAGTTGATTCTACCCCTATACTAATATCTTTTTCTTTTTTTCAGGTAAGTTTCTCTCAAAGTTCTTTAAATCCGTGCCACTTCATAAACAAAATTAGTAAGTACAAACAATTCCATAAATTCAAAGGGCATATTTACTTGGGTAAACAATCACTTTGGCCTCCAGCATTCCCCCTCAATACCTTCAATATTCTCTACATTTAAGAATGTAGACACCTATCATTTAAAAATGTTTCGCATAAAAAAAGTTTAATTCATTCTATTGGAGGAAAATTGAGAATTGGAAGTAGAGTGGATGTGAAATAGCGTCTGGATCTGAATAGAAAGTCATGTTTAATAATTTATCATCAGATCAATGAGGTTAACCTCTGATTGATACAAATAAACATACAGAATATATCTATATATTTTTTTGCAACGAAATTTTCTCTGGAGAGAGACGGACTGGTAGAAATTTTAAATGAATGTAATGGAAGGCAGCCCAGAGGAGGAAGGATTCCAATAAATTACACCTTATTTTATATGTGTTAATTTTTCTTTTCTCACTACCTCTGGGCTGCCTTCCATTACATTCATTTAATATATCTATATATAATTTATATTCAAGATTCCAAGACTTCCAAATTTTAAAACTTTAAAATCTCAAAATGGTTTTCTCTAGGTCAGACGGATCACCCCCTCAAGAGTCGAACCTAAGCCCCAATCTCACTATCCGACCAGATGGTCTTTACATAGAGATGAAATCCCTCTGTGACATATAATTATAGGGGATCCATCTGAAATATAAAAAAAATCCTATTTTTAACATCTTAGATTATTGTCGGCTTTTTGAGAATTTAAAATTAATTTTTTTTTATTTTTTGAAATTTTAAATCTTAGTCTTGAATATAATTGATAATTTTTATACAAAGTGAGGTATATTTTTTAAATAATTCTGTCTTTTTTTTGAAGTGTAAAAACACATTCTCAAAATATTTATCTATATAATGATTATACACAGGGCCTTGATGAGCGTTCGAAAACTCCATGTTTCTCGCAAAGAATTCTTCAGGGGGGGGGAGGAGGGGGATAATTGATTTCAATTCAACTGCACAAACACCATACGGGTCTATGGTGAACCAGGGAATCGAGTGAGTTAGTTAGGGCCGGGTCTTTTATTAGTTTAATTGCTCGCTTTCTGAATTGAATCCAGTGTGACAAGAGAATTCTTGGAGACCCCTCTCCATAGATGAGAGCCGTATTCGAGACAGGGACGAATTTGAGCCTTATATGTAAGAAGTTGGCTGGGTGTAAAATATCGTCTGGACCTAAATAGGAGACCAAGCTTGTACGCAGCAGTTTTAGCATTGGTTAAAATTGGTCATTCCAAGAAAGGTAAGATCCCAGAGTGACGCCCAACATTGAAATATTGTCACTGAATTCCAGGGAGTTAGAATCGAATGATATGTCTGGGAGTGTTCTTAGGAGGCGCCTAGAGATTAGGCAACACTCAGTTTTCACGGTTTTGAAGTTAACTAAGTTTTGGGATCCCCAGCTTTCACAAAATTTTTGCGCGATTCAACATTAACAAATTCTCTCATTATGAGGCCTGGCGCAGCTGCCCTTCTTGTCCCCCTCCTCCCTCTGATAGGCCCTGATTATACATATATAAGTTTATTAATTATAATACACTTTCATTGTTAGAGACTATAGTTTCAGATGTTTGACCTTCATCATCCAGCATTTTAATTAGAAATATTCTCATCTGTTATTTGTCATGGATTCAAATTCCAGATTTTCATATATAATTGAGGCCATTTTTTTAAAAATCTTTCTGTCAGTTTTAGATGAATCATTTTGATTAAACTACTAGGTAGGTTTCACATCAATTTTTACCTGCACCTCTTGAAATAAACTTAAACATATTTAAGGTGCATGTATAATTGTATACATATTAGTGTAAGTATAGACTAGAACATCGAACTGACTTAGTTATTTAATCCTTTTTTTGGCTTTTCGGCCTTTCTAGCCAATTTACGATACTATTTATTTTTTAAAATGTGTCTCTACCCTGGGGTCAGATTTTAGCCGGATGCCTCGAGTCGGATTCGAACCCGGGTCCACATGGTTAGCAGGTTGACACGCTACCACCTAGCATAACCCGACCCCCTTATTTAATCCTTGTATCTCCTGATGATGGGTTGATAACCAGAAATATAAATAGAGATAAAACTCATAAAATATATTTGTTTTACCTTAAAATTATGAATACCTATACCATATGTCCGAAATATTTTTTTTTTTATTTATTTATTTATTGTCAGCGGGAACAAAGCCCATTTAGACAGCACATCAGTAAAGTGTTAGTAGGGTTAGTGAGGGAGCCGAGTTTTAGCCGGTAGAAATTCTATATGCTAGCTAGGACCGAACCCCGGCCTCCCGCTTAAACATCGTCATCATCGATGCTGAAGCGGGGCCAGCGCGTTAGCCAGCTCGGCCAACCCGACTCCCCGTCCGAAATATTTATTTATAATAAAATTATGGATATACAGAGTGTCCGAAAAATGTATTTGCCTTAAAATTATGATACGGGGATTCCGAAAAATTTATTTATAATAAAATTATGTATATACACAGAGTGTCCAAAAAATGTTTATAACTACCTTAAAATTATGAATAAATAGGACCTCCGAAAAGTTTATTTATAATAAAATTTTGATTATACAGAATGTTCCAAAAATATAATTACAATAAAATTATGATTATAGAAGGCGTCCTCAATGGTTTCGAAATATTTTAATGGGTGTTTTATGCACACATTTATTTATTATTGATTATTTATTTATTATTGATGTGAAACCCACCTAATTGTTAAATCAACTCTTATATAATTGAGTCTATTAAACATAGATAGATACATGTAAAAAATAAAAATAAAATAATTGATTTTTGTTATGTTCTCAAACATACGACTTGGATATTTTGATTATTATTAATATTATTATTATTTAAACTTGATATTCATTCAAAATTAATCATTCAAGACTCAATTTATAAAATAAAAATCTACCCTTTGAGAAGTATCTTTTTGTTCTCAGATCTCAAAAACCCTTTTAAAAAACTATTGTCTGGTCCATTGATTTAATTTGAATAAAAAATATCCCTACATCAATCAAATAAAGAAAATTCTATGAATTCTTTTTAGTCCAACTTGACATTTTATTCATTCACAGTCAATTTAATTAATTCATTCATAAAATATTTCGTATGAATAGAGAGATATAATTTTCCGAAAAATGCCATTGTATATGGCTTGGAAATTTTATATTATTATTATTATTTAATCTTGTTCATAGCATCCGTTAATTAACCCTTTTGAAGATAATTAAAATTAATTAATCAATTGCTCACATTTGTCCCCATAAAGTGAGAAAACATATAGCAGCTCTAATATATTAAATTTAAATATAATTAATTATTAGAAATTTGTTTTTTATTTTAATTATCTGGTGTAAAAATGATTTCAAATGAAATTTCTACATATTTTAAGCAGATTTCTAAAGCTAAAGAACTCAAAATCTAATCGATTCTCCGCATTTGAAATTTTGACATCAGAACAAACTTTCTACGGATTTTTTGTTCTTGGATTATCATGGATAAAACCTTGCACACAGATTGAATTCTGGGCAAAGTTTTTTTTTATAAATTTTATTAAACCAATTATTTTACATTAATTAATGTATACATTGTATTTTTGCTTCGATTCCGGAGATTACTTCTCCACCATCGAGTGTCCTTATTCATCTTTAGTCCTTGTTTTTAATAAGAGCAAAAATCTAATTAGATAAAAAAAACCTCTTTTCCGATAATTATTTCAATTCCATTATTCCCCAATCAAGTCGATTGGTTTTCTCTGATCTGACCATTCTCTGGGCAAACTAATTTATTTTAAAATATAACTATATATAGGTAATAAAGTATTAGTGGGTTTTAAAAATAAAAATGTAAGAAAGAAACCTTTTTAAAGACTTGGTACGCTCCTACCAGTTATAGAGTAGTATTATAATAAACCAGCTGCAAGGCGCCGCCTTCGGCGGTCCTTCTGCTGAGACAGGGGGCACTCCCCTGGATCCCCAGCCCTCGAACCCCACCCTCACCCCCGCACCATGCCCAACCCCCGCCCCCACACCACCACCCCAACACTCCATTCTGCACCCTACCACTCATCACCCCCACCCCGCACCAGGCACCCGACCCCCCCCCATTTTGGGTGCTTAGTTTTTGCATGTCTAGCTCTCTAGAGGCCAAGAGATTATGTATACAAAATTTGGTTGAGTTTGCTCCAAGGGCAAGAATTTACATTTTTTCACCCCCCCCCCTTGGGTGGTTTTTTGGGGAAATTTTTTTTTAAACAAAAGTTGTCAAAAATCACATCCCCTACAACTTTGTTAATCATAAATTTTTCCGTAGGGTTTAGGAAAAAAAACATTTTAATGTGAAATAAGTGACCTAGTATCCTTAACTCATAGTAAATCAATATTAAATATAATATTTATTTACTCTTATCTTTATTAAAGATGTTTCACCTTGCAGCAACACCACAATCTCTACTAATTATCGTAGGCTTTAGGAGTTATTTGATAATTTTCATTCGTGCGCGCCCCCAAACGCCCTTCTGGGGTCAAAATATCAAAACGTTACATAGCTTAAAACGTAAGTTAGAAGACATCTGATGTAAATTTCATAATAATCCCTTCAGCCGTTTTTACGTGAATCGTGAGCAACTTTTCGGAAACCACTAAAACAGACCCTGGCTAGCAAGAGGGCCGCCGAAGGGGGCCTTGCAGCTAGAATACATAATATAGCAACTATAAATGATTTTTGATGTTCTCAAAAATACGGGTTGACAATTTTTATCTTATTTTATTACTTATTATCTATATCAAATGTGAGCAATCCTTGTAGATATATTTGTATACAATCAGTTTTTCGAAAACGGGTTTAACAATTTCGATAAAAAACCACAAATTCCAAAAAAAAAAGAATTTATTAGAAAGTAATTTTCATCCTCTTAAAAAAAACCCAACTATTCGGAGAATATTCCCTCCTTCTTCAGGATCAAGGAAGGATCTTCCGTGTATCTATATTAATATTATTTTTAATTACGATTAATTTCAAAACACTGTGCACATGTCTTGAGATAATGGCCAAAACGTTGGAAAAAATTATTTTTATTTAATTCTGGCTTCAAATAAAAATCGCTCTTTATTACTTTGATTTAAAATTAAAAATCATTTTATATTTTTGGTAACCGCTTTTTTCGGTAATACCGCTGACATATTAAAATGCTAATTTAAAATTAGTGCATTTTGAATATATCTACAAAATTTCCCTAATTGTTACCAAAAATACATTATAAAATAATAAATAAAGGAACACCAATTCAGCAACTTGTATTGAAGATTTTCTACAGTGAATTATATATATATTAAACACGAGCTGCTCCAGGCGTGCCTTCGGCACGCCCTCTACAGCTCGGCCCTCCGGGCAGGTGGCCTTGGCGGGCGGCGTCTCGGCATGTGATTATTAGGTCTCCAAAATTCATTTAAAAAAAAGCTCCATTCCCAAAAAAAGTATGTGTTTTTTTTTTAATTATAAAACCTGTCAAAAAATTAACTTTTTCATTAAATTTAGAACGTAGAATTTTAACATTTTATTGTAGTTTAATAGATAGAAGACGCTATCTCTTGGCATAATTTGGCTAGCTTATGAGTAACTCCACAAATAAGGGTCCAAACTTAAATATTTAGATATTTGCAAATAAATAACTTTCAGTTTTCTATAGAGTAAATGTACAAAAAAGCTAAAAATTTCCATATTTTGCCCCCCCCCCCCTTTCACCCCCAAACAGTCAATTTTGATAGTTGATTTTTACAAGAATAGTTTCTTAAAGTATTAAAGAATAACTCTACAAAATTTAATCAAGATCGGAGAGAGTTTTAATTTTTGCCCCCACTCACATTTTGGATAGTTGAGGGGGGGGGGTCGGATTACAAAAAAATCTTGAAATTATTTTTTTATTTAGATATTTGCAAATAAATAATCTACAGTATTCTAAAGAGTAAATGTACTAAAAAGCTAAAAATTTCTATAATTTGCCCCCCCCCCCCTTCGCCCCATACAGCCAATTTCGATGGTTGATGTTTACAGGAATAGTTTCTTAAAGTAATAAAGAATAAATCTACAAAATTTGATCAAGATAGGAGAGAGTTTTAATTTTTTGCCCCCACTCACATTTTGGATAGCTGGGAGTCGAATTTCAAAAAATCCTGAAATCGCTTTTTAGATATTTGTATTTAGAATTTTATTAAGTAAAAATAAAGTAGATATCTTTTCGTTCTTAATTGAAAATGCATAATTAGTGTAAACACATTGCAAAGATATTTTTCCCCTTTTGACCCTTTTAGAGGTCGAATTTCAAAAATCCTGAAATTTCTTTTTAGATATTTTAATTTAGTATTTTTATAAGTAAAAAGCAAGTAGATATTTTTTCGTCCTTAAGAGATATCGCATAATCAGCGAAAACACACTTTTCCCCCTTTGACCCCCTTAGGGGTCGAATTTCAAAAAATCCTTTCTTAGTGAACCCCTATGTCATAGATGTAATATCCTCTACAAATTTCATGTTTCTATGTCCAGTGGTTCTGACTGTTTTGATGATGAGTGAGTGAGTGAGTGTATCGGGCAAAGAATTTTATATATATAGATAATAATATTGATATATCGCTTTATTTTATTTAATCTTGTTCATAGCATCCTTTAATTAACCCTTTAAAAGGTAATTAAATTAATTGATCAATTGCTCAGATTTGTCACCATAAAGTGGGGAATCATGTCACATGAGGGAATTCTTCACTGTTTATCTATTGCGGGGGTGCTTGAACTAGAGGGGGGTTGAAAGGGGTAAAGGTGGTGCATCAGCTACCACACACCAACCAACTCGAGATCAAATAACGTTCATCTTTTCATCGATTGAATGAAAATGAAAAAAAAGAAGAAATTTTTGAACGTTTTGAGGCTCATTGCGTTTTTTTTTTGAAAAGGGGGGGGGGGGGGGTTGAGGAAAAGACCAAGGGCAAGCAGGGAACGTACTTCTCTCTCTCTCACTCTCACCAACCCCAAAATACGAGGGAAAACGACCCCTCCCCTCCCACCCCTAAGTCTGCATTTATGCCTTATTGATCTGACTTTATACACACGAGATACTAGCCGGGTCAAAGACATCAGCTCACTTTTGGATCGGAAATTTCTCGCTTTTTTTTTTATAACAAATATTTATCAATTGATGTTTATCATACCTCTTTGAAAAATGTTTCGAAAAAAGTTTAAACTTTTTTTATGTTGGTAGACTGTGTGTGTGTGTTTGTATTTAGGTAATTCGATCAATGTGTGCAGTAGCGACTAGCGAGTGAGATAAACCACAAGAGTAATACTAGTAATAGGAATTAATCCAGCCCCCACCCTCTCTTCTTGCTTCTTTTTAATAATAGAGGGAGGGATAATCTTTATTAAGATGACAATTATAGAAACGTCAATTATTTTGTCATCTATTGTGAATTAAATGTTAAGCAAATAATTTATTCATTCGATTAAAAGGCTATTTTATTGTAAAAATACCTATTAATATTATTATTCCTTTTCCATGTGTGTAGTATTTCAGAAAACACCAATTGTATTTCAGAATTGAATATTTGAAAATCAAAATATGTATTTCAGAAAGCTCAATTTATGGTAGTTTCAGGAAATCTCACTTGTAGTTATTTCAGAAAATGTCAATTATTTACACCAATACCTCACTTTTGCGTCGGGGTTACGTTCCAAAAAAACACGACGCAAAGTGAATTAAGATTTTCTATAGCAAACCATGTAAAGATCGAAGATAGGTTCAGGTTTAACGAAAAACTACTACTTTTAAAAAGGAAAATAATATAAAAATTTTAAAATAACAAAAAAAAAAACGTATTCAATTAAAACAAAATAAACTATTCAATTAATTTATGAAAAACAAAAATTTAAATTAATCACTGTCTGATGAGTCCATAGTGTAAAAAATTACAAGTGTATGTAAAAAAATAATATAACTCTGCCAATAAATAAATTGGAAAAATATTTACCATTTTTGTAACCAGAAACAACCCGCAAAAATTTATAAAAAAAAAGCACAACACACTAATTGAAAAAGCACAACACACTACATAATTGAAACTGAACTCTAAAATTAGCAAAACAAAGTGAAAATAAAACTGTATTAAAATTGGTGTTGATTTTCAGTTGGAAAGGGAATCCCCGAGTTTTGATGGCATTGCGCAATTAGAAACAAAAGTGGTTGCCATCTTTCAGAAAAAAAATTAAAGACTCGAACCCAAAACAACGCAACCTCGAAAATCTAACGACGCACAGTGAAAAATTAGTACTAATTAAGCAGCGACGCAACTTCGAAAAAAACGCAAAACGAAACGACCGCAAAGCGAGGTATTGGTGTAGTTAGTTTATAGCCGATATGTACCAAAAACTAATCAACATTTCATTTTGTTAAAATAATGGTAGGTTTTCAATTGCATTTCATTCGGTACAACAGTGTGGAAAAAATCGTGGACCAAAAAAACGATAACATCCATCCACCCGCACGCACTAAATGAAAAAATCGCACTTTTTGGCCTCTCGACGAGACCCCATGTAATTTTTGGCAAAACCGTCACGTGCTAAAATTCAACCTAATTGAATACTACAATTTGTGACTTTAATTGAGACCATGGGTTCCGTAGTCTTTACCTGAGGACCCTTTAAAGTCACGCTTGCCTCGAGACCGATTACAATACTTTACCCATGCTTCACATTGGATATAGTAAAAAAACTCCCCCGGTATATATGTATGTGTGTGTTTGTTTGTTTGTATACTAAATTTTCACAGACGTTGATTGAAAAGACTCAGCGCCGCCTGGTTAGAGGTAGATATGCATTCAAATGAGACGCTTTGTTGTCCGAGTTGCATCATCAGGTGCTTATATTCTTTAATTAACAAAATTTAAAAAGATGTAAATAATTTCAATCTTTTCATTTAGATTCAATTACATCAATTCACTGGCTTTGTTTTGCAATAACTAATAACTAGCGGTATATTTATTACGAATGACCTGACATTCTGTGAATTCAATATGTTACGGCCCGCAACAGACAATTCTTCCAAAAAAAAAACTTAATAATATGAATTTTATTCATATTTGTCGATTATAAAAGGGGAATGAATTTGATTTAAGTAGGTAAGATTGATTTTTTTTTTTCAAAATTCAGCTTAATATCTGTATTTTTGAAATCTATTTAATTATATAAAAAAAATATTCTATCTTTACTTGATATATGTATGTATCAAAAGCCTAAGGAAGCCTCAATTATTGGCGAAACGTTACGAAAATAAACAGTGCGTATATAAATTGAAAGTTTTTTGCCGAGAGTTGCAGAACTTTTATAAATTAAAGGAATCACCAAGCGATACTCTGTAAAACTTTGCCTCTGAACAGTTTAAGTTTCAAATTTCAAGGCTCTATGACTTACCGAAGACGGTATATGAACGATTAAAATATTTATTTTAAGACACTCCTAATTTACACCCCCTTCCTCTATTCCAAGCGGGTTAAAATTTATAAACGACTAATAACTCATGACACTTGATAAGTACATCAAGTTAAGGCCGTTTTTGAGAAAAAAACGAAAAATCTTTCATGTAAATGTCCACTTACGGTATTCTGATTTCAACAAAAAGCTGGTTGCGTTTCGCATTTTGTAATCTCAGAAAACGCAGGTGGGTACACTCTTACGTACGTAAACATCAACTTCCGGTTTTTCTATTCTAGCCATAATCTTGTTATTGTTTTTGTAGCCTCTAGATAGCTTAAGTTTCAAATTTCAAGGCTCTGTGACTTATCGAAGACGATATATGAATGATTAAAATATTTATTTTTTTTTTTTTTTTTTTTTTTTAATGATATTGATGAGAGAAGGAGATACACCAGAAGGTGGATCCCCTAAAGGCCTGTATGGGCTGGCCCCTCAATCGTGAAAAGAACAGAGCAGAAGGAAAAGAAGCCGGGATCACGAGCCAATCTCAGAAACTTAGATACAATTCAATAATCAATTTACCAAGCGTTTTAGGCTTCGAGCAGTGGTAAATTCTCCGCGCGATAAATTCGGTTAAATTTATCTCCCAACTTAATATTTTACGACACTCCTAATTTACACCCCGTTCCTTTGTTCCAACCGGGTTAAAATTTTTACACGACTAATAACTCATGTCACTTGATAAGTACATCAATTTAAATAAAAATCGTTAGTACCGTTTTTGAGAAAATAAAAAATAAATAAACGAAAAATCTTTAATGTAAATGTCCACTTACGGTGTTCCGATTTCAACAAAAAGCTGGTTGCGTTTCGCATTTTGTAATCTCAGGAAACGCAGGTGGGTACATTCTTACTTACGTAAACATCAACTTCCGGTTTTTCTATTTTAGCCATAATCTTGTTATTGTTCTTGTAGCCTCTAGATAACCTAAGTTTCAAATTTCAAGGCTCTCTGACTTATCGAAGACGAGATATGAACGATTAAATTATTTATTTTGCGATATGACTAATTTATACCCCTTTCCTTTATTTCAATCGGATTAAAAATTTGACACAACTAATAACTCATGACACTTGATAAGTACACCAATTTTTAGCGAAATCGTATATATATATATACAAGAATTGCTCATTTAATAATATAAAAAAAAGATACAGGTTTTTAACTTCTGATTCCGACTTTTCCATATCAAATTGAAGATTTTAAAAATCAAAATCAGACTTTTTCAAATTAAATTCAGATTTGATTAATAATCGGTTGAAAAATAGAAACAAGTTATAGTTAAGAAAAAGTTTTAATTTAATTGTGTACCATAACTCTCAGTAAAT
The DNA here is from genome assembly GCA_024734495.1 of Forficula auricularia. NCBI lineage: Eukaryota > Metazoa > Arthropoda > Insecta > Dermaptera > Forficulidae > Forficula > Forficula auricularia. Next base: position 7,538 of record JALMQS010000094.1, on the reverse strand, counting down.
GTTTTCAGGTAAAAAGATAAAATTTGCTGCATTGTATGATATCGGCGAACCAATTTTGAGCTCATTAGCTAAAACTTTTCTAAAATGATAATTTATATTCTCGGGAAAGGCTTTTAGATAAAAAGCTAAAATTTGGTGGATTGTAAGATATTTGCGTACCAATTTTCAGCTCATTAACTAAAACATTTCAATTTTAGCATTCTATACTCTCAGGAAACATTTTCAGGTAAAAACCTATAATTTAATATATAAATTATGCATGGTTTTATAGAAATTCTGAATTTGATTTGAAAAAGTTCGAATTAGAAGTTAAAAACCTATATGTTTATTTTCTGAAATACAAATGAGATTTTTTGATGGTCAATTGAGAATTCTCAAATACAAATGGGCGATATTTTCTAAAATAAAATTGGAAAAGAGTAGTTTTACGAAACATCTCGGCTTAAAAACTTATCATTTTATCCCGGTTATTTTGGAAAAAAATTAGAATGTACAGCCTCGGCAAATTCAATTGCGAAATTGCGAAATTATTAAAAATTAAAAATATATTGGAAAAAAAAAATAGAAAAACTTTTACAAGCATCGATAAAATAGCGAAAAACCAAAATTTTTCGATTTTTTTACAATATCGACCTCTTTTAATCCATTAAATAAATTAAATGGAAAGTTTCTTTTTGCAGAGAGTAGCAGAATTTTTATAAATTGAAGGAGGCAATAAAAGAGTGTATCTTTTGCTGGAATTATAAATTTTTAATTTACTATAGTTTCGAGAGCTTTCCCTCTTCATCAGTCTATTACAATTGATTCACGTGAATTTACATACATTAATTCCTGTGAATCAATTGTAATAAACTGATGAAGAGAGCAAAACTCTTGAAACTATAGTCACATTATAAATAAATTAAAAATTTATAATTCCAGCAAAAGATACACTCTTTTATTGTCTCCTTCAAACTTAAATAAATGGTAACAAAATTTGGCTCCTTTTAATTCCCCATTTATAGAATTACTTTAAGACTATTTCCATTTTATACATAGAGTATATACTTTTTACGTTTTCGTGCGATAAATGATTAATTCGTAAAAAATTTGACCATTTTGGTTGGCTAATTGCAAATCTATTGTACCTACTAATTCACCCTCTAACATTTTTTACATTACCATACAGGGGTAGGATCAAGTATTGTAATCGTGCATGAAAAATGTGTTACTGTTTTTTTAGAAATATCTCAAAACCGGCTGAAACTATTTTGATAAAAAAATAAACTGCAACGGATCGTAGCTAAACTTTATCCAATGTATTATTCAAGGGTAAAGTACTTTAAAATATAATTTTACAAAAAACCGTTCATGACCTTTTTTGTTGTGCTTAATGTACTTAATTACAATATTAAATTTCATAAAAATTAGTTTAGTAATTTTCAAAATATTTAGAAAATATTAAAAAGTACTGAAAAAAGTACTAACGTTTGTGGGCCGATATTTACCAAAAGCTAATCAACGCTTCATTTTGTTCAAGTAATGGTAGGTTTTCAATTTCATTTCAATCGGTTCAACGGTGTGGAAAAAATCGTGGGCTAAAAAAAAGAAAACATCCGTCCATCGGCACGCAATTCCTGAAAAAATCGTACTTTTTGACCTCTGGACGAGACCCCATGTAATTTTTGACAAAACTGTCACCTGCTAAAATTCAATCTAATTGAATACTACAATTTGTGACTTTAATTGAAATCATGGGTTCCGTAGTCTTTACCTGAGGAGCCTTTGAAGTCGCGCTTGCCACGAGACCGATTACAATACGTTACCCATGCTTCGCATTGGATAAAGTAAAAAAAAATGTGGTAAATTAGCATTTTATAAAGATTTGTGATTAATTACTTAAATGGACGTCTCTAGCGTTAATAAGCTTTCACTATGTTGTTATAGAATAAATGTGCTGGTAAGCGATTCTTTTGAGGAAAATTACTAATAAAAAGGGTGCAGTTAGAAAGATCTCTCTTTCTTTAGAGCAAAGTCGAATGATGCCAAATACAAGTCCAGGCCTGTTTCACACTAGTAGAGATGAATTTCTTAATTTCTATTATTCTAGAAACGGCCTTTTGAGTCTAGGTAAGAAAATATTAAATCAAAATTAATATTAGATTTAGATATTTATCATTTAAAATGATTAAATCACCGAAACTGCAAACAGCGAACTGAGTCTTCAGTGAAAATTTTTTTTCCAATTTTCAGTTCTAATTAAATATATAAATTCTGAATTGACAGACAAAACAGTATTTAAAATTTATTGAAATTTTCATTAATATATTTTAAATAATTTATAAAATCGACTTTATCACGTCTAAATTTGATTACTTCGACCTCTTCCTTATATTTTAAAATGAAGGTATTTTTAAAGGAACAGATAAAAATTTGGCACGTTCTGATGTGGCCATCCGCATGACTTTACCATACACCCTGGCCCCTCACTTATATTTAATATTTAATAAAATTATTTATAATCATGTGAGGGGGGTTAGTTTTTGCATTTTTAGACTTCTGTAGGCTCAGTGATTATGTATACAAAATTTGGTTGAATTTGGTTCAAGGGCATAGGTTTTCATTTTTCGACCCTACAGCCCCCTCCCCCACATTTTGGACGGTTAGTTTTTGCATTTTTAGACTTCTAGGGGCCCCACTGATTATGCATACAAAATTTGGTTGAGTTTGTTTCAAGGGCATAGGTATTCATTTTTTGACCCTACACCCCCCCCATTTTGGGCGGTTAGTTTTTGCATTTTTAGACTTCTAAGGGACACTGATTATATATACAAAATTTGGTTTACTTTGCCCAAATAGATTTTTATTTTTTGACCCCATCCCTAATTTTAGCCCCAAAAAATTATTTTCGTTATTATAGGTTCATTTTATAGTATATTTCATTTTTCTTGTTATTTTAGTTTGAAAATATTATAATTTAAATTTTTTTTTTTTTTTAATCAAAATAATTTGAGCTGTTTTTGAGATATTTCGAAAAAAAGAAGCAAAAAAAAAACCACCGTTTTTCATGCACGATTACAATACAGGGTATGGTCAAGTAAAAAAGGAATTATGTGGTTGATCCAAAATAAAACAAGGGTTGCTAAATTTGTAGTTTTAAAAAATGTTTGCTTTTTCTTTTGAATCCACACAGACAATGGGTTGGGTCGGGTCATTTTCTCAAAAGTCTTGAAGAGGTATTTTGAACTGGTTTTAACATAGTAGGTATTTTGTTCTCCCTAAACGTTATTATTATTAATAAACGTTTTATATTTGTTTTCATAAAGGACTTTATTAATTTAAGTGGATATTGATGAGGCAGTCAAAAAAAGAAGAAGATAATTTACACCATCTTTTTATTCATAAAACCGACGTTTCGGGGCTATATATTCCTTCCTTCTTCAGGGTTTTGAAAAGTCAGTGAAGGAAATCCAATGAAGCATTCCCTCTGTCTCCTCTTTCAGTGGCAGTAACAATAATATCTTGTATTTCATTCTCAGCAGAATTATAATGTAGTAATCAATTAATATAATAATTCTGCTGAGAATGAAATACAATATATTATTGTTACTGCCACTGAAAGAGGAGACAGAGGGAATGTCGCATTGGATTTCCTTCACTGATTTTTCAAAACTCTGAAGAAGGAGGTTTTATGAATAAAAAGATGGTGTAAATTATCTTCTTTTTTTGGACTGCCTCATCGATATCCAGTTAATTCACTTATCAGTCCATCTCCAAAAATTACTCCAATTTTATTAATTTAATTGAATAAAAAATAATCAAGTATTTATTTAAAAACATATTTTATATAAGAGGGTCTCAATTTTGTAAAAAATAACATATTTTAATAGGTTTTCTAATTAAACTAATTATTAACAAGTGGTTAAATAATTGAATCATCAATTTGAATTAAAACAAAACAATTGGTTGTTCAAATAAACAATAACTAAAACCCAAAGCTCGGTATTACAGATACTAATAATAATAATAATTCCTACTCTAATATCAAATTCTTCACCGTTTAATTCTACATATATAGATATTTGGCGAGCTCTCTAGTTCTAAATCTAATATTTATTATGCCACTATGCTCGCTACTTAATAAAATGTTTATGTGTTAATCTGCCTTGTCAATTTTGATAAGCGTAAGTCACAAGTAGTGGGGGGGGGTGGTTTGTTTTAGTGTTTAGAACATAAGCTAACAAGCCACTAATCTGATTAGCAGCTAAGACTCGATGGTCACGGATAAACATCAACATCAACATCAGCGTTTATTTATCATTCACTATGTGCAACAATTTACGCTAATGACAGTTCAATAAACCCATTTACTCGGAGGTATCTACCATTGGGGGTTTAAGGATTTTTCTTTGTTATCTCTGATAGGGATGGAGATTAAAATCGATGCCATTAGTTGGAACATCAAACACATTCAAGAATCAATTATGGATAGATCTAATGTATCTGTTTGTTTTAAATATACATAGGTACAGTTGTTAGAACCTGAGGGAAATCAAAAAAGAATGTAATATATTCAGATTAGATATAACTAAAGCAGTATATTAATATTATTTTTAATTATAAATTCATGAAAAAAGGGGTGAAGTTTGTAGGGGAAATTTGCATCTATTAATGACTCTAGAAGGATAAAATTTGGTATAATTCTAGAGTTTGGGGGAATAATAAAGGAAAAATCAAAAAATCCAGACTTACTCTTTTTAAACCCCTAAAATGAAGAGGTGAAAATTGCAGGGTAAATTTTTAATTATCTTGTAGAAAAATTATATTTTCTGCATTTTTGAACCAAAATTTCTAAGCTAAAAGCACACAATCTAAATAGGTACTCATTCAATAGTAGGTATACGGTTTTTTGCCAACATTTCGCCTATAAGTTAGGCTTCCTCAGGCTTTGAAATCTACTCTTATTAAACGAGCAAAAATTGTATATTTATTTATTTATATATATATTTATTTATTTATATATTTGTATCTTGGTTCTATTTTGAAAACGGCCCTACCGACCGGTATTTTTTATAATGTTTATCAATATGAACGAATGTGGGCAAATTGGTGTACGAGTAAACAAATATACACATAATATGTAGACCATTAGAAAGATGCAAAAACTATGTCGGGGGTGGGGATGGATGTGGGGGTGCAGGAGGTGGGGTGCAGTTGTGGGGGGTCCGGGGGTGGGAGGGGCGGTTGGGGGTGGGGTGGGGGGTGCAGTGTTCGGGGCGAGGTGTATGGTTTCGGGAGGGGGTGTGTGGGGGTCAGGGGTTACCGAGCATCGCTCGGTGCCTCCAGGTACTATACATAATATAGCAAATAAAGATACCTTCTATAATTGATTTTTTATGTTCTTAAAAATACGGGTTGGCAAATTTTATATTATCTTATTCTATTGAATGTGAGCAATTCTTGTAGATATATTTGTATAGAATCAGTTTCTCGAAAACAGCTCGTACAATTTCGATAAAAACCCACAAATTCCGAAAAAAATAATTTATTAGAAAGTAATTTTAATCCTCTTAAATACCCGACAATTCGTAGGATATTTCCTCCTTCTTCAGGGTCAACGAAGGAACTCCGTGTATTCTAATATTATTTTTAATTATTAAGTTCAAAACACTGTAGACATTCCTTGAGATGATGGTTAAAACGTTGAAGAAAAAAATATTTTTATTTAATTCTGGCTTCAAATAAAAATGGTCCTTTTTAATTTAATTTAAAATTAAAAATAATATTAATATATCGCCTTAATCCAAAGTAAAAGATTACCGAACAACGCTCGGTCGATTATTTTATTTGATCATGTTCATAGCATCCTTTAATTAACCCTTCAATCAATTATCAATTCTGGATAGATCTAATGAATCTGTTTGTTTTAAATAGACATAGATACCTACAGTTGTTAGAACCTAAGGGAAATCGAAAAAGAATGTAATATATTCAGATTAGATATAACTGGCGGACCGAAAAGAGGTATATTAATATTATTTCTCATTATAAATTCATGAAAAAAAGGGGTGAAGGGGAAATTTGCATCTATTAATGACTCTAGAAGGATAAAATTTGGCATAATGATATAAATAGTTTGGAGGAATAATAAAGGAAAAATCAAAAAATCCAGACTTACTCTTTTTTAAACCCTTAAAATGAAGGGCTGAAAATTGTAGCGTAATTTTTCATCATTTTTATTTTCACATTTATATTCGTAGAATATAATGGGGAAGTGTTGCGATGCCCTGTCTGTGTCCTGACTCTTTGAGAGCTTCTATCTCAGAGATGAAAAAAGTTAATTTCATTTTGTAACTTCTAGGTGGAAGGAATCGATGCCCTTAATAGTTGGAAATCGAGTTTAGGACATAAAACCGGAAATCGTGGTCCCCAGAGGCCAAAAATCTATTGGTCAGTGCATATGTATGTATGTACAGTCCTCTGCGTTTCACAACCATAAATCTCAGATCTACAAAATTCGATACTTAAGCTCGATTTAAGTGGGAAGGGGTACAGCAAGCTTTTGGTTAAAATCGGAAATTTATCAAGTGTCTTGTATATTAATATTATTTTTAATTGCAATTACATTCAAAACTTTGTGATGGCCATAGCGGGTCAAAACTTTTGTAAAAATATAACTCAACTTGAGGAAGATTGGGCGCCCAGAAGTATTCGAAGCAGAACTACACAGGCACCGTAGCCTAATATATTTTTTTTTTTTTTTTTTTTGCTCTATATCCTATATATTGTAATTTCTTTTGTTTTCATATCCTATATATTGTAATTTTTGTTTTGTTTTTATATCCTATATATTGTAATTTTTTTCTCCCTCTCCTTCGATATATTTTGTATTTTTTTTATTTTTGTTTCATATATTTAGTATGTATCTTTCCTTTGATTTTTTTGTTTTTTTTCTTGTATTATATTAATTAATTTTTTTGTAAATATTTTGGTCTAAAATTGTACAATAAAGGGGCTAAATGGCCCTACAGATACAATGTTATAATAAATAAATAAATAAATAAATAAAATAAATAAATAAATAAATTGCAATAATATATATAAATTAAGTTTTATTTCAATTTTATTTTAATTTGGCTGTGATTAAAAATCGACCTTTTTCCTTGAATTTACAATTAAGAATAATATTAAAATATCATTTTTAACTGAATCAAAAAATTACCTAGCATCACTTTTTTTTGCTCTATTAGTAATTAAGTTTTTTGTTTTAACGAAAAAATTAATGAATATTTTAATTGTTTTTTTAAATTAATAAATTTATTTTAAATAATAAACCCGGTTTTCCCGGGAATCCAGGGAATATCTTCGAAATATTCTCGTTTCCCGGGAATTATTATTTGGGTGGAAATGAGAAACCTTAGTGTATGGTCAACATAACTCACTAACGAAAAATCGTGCCAAACTAAAATTTTATATTTAATGTAGGTCCACCATTTGCAGCAAAGATTAAATAAAATTGAAATAGTATAATACAACGTTGGTAAAATAAATTTACCCTT